>JAPKLX010000356.1:48928-59044 GCA_026898415.1 Leonotis leonurus | reverse complement strand
ATAAATACCACTACATAATTAAATCAAACTCATGTTTAAAAACAATAAAACTTATATTTATATTTTTTCGTTAACCTCGCTGGCTTTGAATAAAAATGAAATTAACATTATAAATGAAATCTTTAATTAATTAAATAATACCTCGTTGGATTTCAACAATTTCTTTCTTTCAAAAATCTTCCTCCACCTTGAAAACCAATCGACAATCAACTCCTCTCTCAAACTTGATAATCTGCCAAAATAACAAAAAATAATGAAATAAAATATCAAGAAAAATTCTCCATAAATTACACAGGAAAAAAGTGGAAAATAAAGAACTGATTTAAACATACAAATAGCTAAAATAATATTGCAGCTACTAAACTAAAGAATTTAGTGAAAAAGTTAAACAAACTAATGCAATTACCTGGTACAAAACTTCTTCAGATACCGGTGCCTCTCTGCCTCTTCTTCAAACTACCATTTATTAAGTTTTTGAAAGTGGAGAGAGGGAGTTAGTTGTATATAGAAAAAGGGAGCTCATATGCGGTTTCTCTTTATAACACCCTATTAAACCTGGGGGTGGAGCAGGAGGAGACATAAAGTTGCTGCAGGAAATGACGCATGGGACCCTCACCTGGCTGGAGAGTTGACCCGTGTTTTACTCACATGCGAGAGAGAGAGGGTTAAACAAACAAGGATTTATGTAGCACATATAAATTAAATATTTTAGGCGAGCTTTAAATATTTTAAATATAATTGAGGGTCCCATGTGAGTAATAATTGAGGGTCCCATGTGAGTAATAATATTTTAGGAGAGCTTTTAAATATTTTTACGTGTTATGGTATATATATATATATACTAATGTAATGTCCAATTTTTTCACGTGTTATGATGGTCATTCTTTCTTACATCTAATAATTGTTAGGTTTGCTTTATAGGATTCATAGCCTGACAACCCTACTATGTCTCACATGGAAGAGAGAGATGGCCGAGAGAGAGGGTGGGAATTAAGGGTATTTGAGTCAATTTGGGTATTCTAGGGATAGTTTTTACAAAGTGGGCATTTTGAGGATAGTGTTTACACAATTGGGCACTTTTGATAAATCACCCTAAAAACAATGGATAATCAATATCCATGTCTGTGGTACCTGATTGTTAATCTTAATTTTGACCTACCAATGAGATAATTTTCATACATATTAATTATTTGTATTGATTAAACTATTTTATATGAAAAAATTCATTATTTAATTTGCTCACATAATTAATTTTTTTAACAAATAAAGAGTCAAATTTTTAAATAGTATATATAAATTACGATATAAAGTGATTTTGTACTAATAAATTTTACATGGGATGAGTCTCGATGTATCACTTATATTTTGCAACGATAAAATTTTTCTAAGTAACACGAATTTGCAATTACATTAATAAATCATAATGCAACTAGATTTTTCACCAATATATTTTATATAAGATAAATTAATATAAATAATATTTACTTTTAATAATTTATCAATTTATATTATTTTTAAATAATTAGTTGTATTTTTAATAAAAAAAATATATTATTCGTCAAAATATATTATTTAAAAATAATTAAATGTTCAAATTTAAATTTATAAATTATAAGGTAGAGCAATTTTCGTTGATTTTCGAAGAGTTACTTAATAGTTATAATATTATATGATAGACTAAATATTATAGAAATATAGTCAAATAGTGAGCACCTAATTTGATAAAGACAATTATGCTTTAGGGATGCTTGTTTGACCTTATAAACTCTTTAAAACAGTTTATAAGCTGTTTATGAGCTTATAAACTCTTTCAAGCAGCTTATAAATTGTTTAGGAATTTATAAACTTCTTGAAAGTGTTGGCAAATTAAACAATTTGAGAGTTTATAAGTTGTAAAAATAAGCTCTTGGAACTTATAAACGGTTCAAAAATAAGTAGCTCCACCCCAACTTATTTTTTTATAAACTTATAAGCTGCAACAAAATTACATAAAATAACCCTACAATACTTTGTTATTACCATATTTACTCCAACAAAATCACATAAGAAGAGCTTAAAATGTCAAACACTTTATCATTTTATAAACTCTTTAAAAAATCTTATAAGATCATTTATCCAAATCACATTGATAACTTATAACACATTGATCTTATAAGATCATTTATACATAAATTACATTGGAGCTTATAAACGGTTCAAAAATAAGTAGCTTCACCCCAACTTATTTTTTCATGAATTTATAAGCTGCAACGAAATTAAATAAATAACCCTACAATATTTTATTATTATCATATTTACTCCAACAAAATCACATATAAAGAGTTTCAAATGTCAAATACTTATTATTGAATAAACTCTTTAAAATAAATCAAACACCCTGATAGTCATGTCATTAAATTCCATTTAACCATTATATTAAATAAATCCAATTATATTTCCCAAATTAGTTTTTTATTGTGTGATAAATCCATTATATCATACACTATTATATTTACGATATAATATATATTTTAATGAAGAATTTATATTATAAATCCATACTACAAGGCCAAATGGTGTTTTAAATATTAACTATAGTGAGTCATCTATCCATCTCAAATATAGAAGCAGAAAAGAGATGTACTTTCATACTTTACATTATTACAAAAACATTTTAGAATGAAAAAGTAAATGAAGACTGCACAGTATTGACATCTGACAATATCGATATACAATTAATGTCCAAATAATAGATTTCCATTTTTAATTTTTCATATCACGATTTTGTAATTTAAAATTCAATATATTCAATTATTATTTTTTTCTTTTTGAAGTTTATGTCGTACCAAGGAAAAGATTTCTCGTTCAAAACAAAATAAAAATAAAATAGAAGCATTAGAACTGGATGCTTAAGACAAGGTGGGTGGTGTGGTGAGAGCCTCATCATATATTATTGTAATAAATAATAAGTATTATATATATCTTGCCACGGTGGTAATTGAATGGGTTAGCAATTACTAGTGGACCAGTGGTGATGCTCCACCCTTTTCCTTTGTCCTAATTCCTCCTACTCGGGTTCAATCTATTTTCATTGCTCTCCACAAGTAATTATTCATCACTATCTCTCACTTTTCTAAAAAAACAAAACAAAATATCATATTTCTCTCTCTCTGTGACACATTTTGCACCTTTCCTAACTCATGGGATTATAGCCATTCAAATTATAGGTCCAATACTGTCATCAGTCTAATCCATTTATTTTCCTAATTCATTATCCATTATCCATTGCCCATTTGTATATTATGTGTGTCTTCGTCGTGATTGGATTCCATACTCATATTGAAAAGTAAATATTCCAAAATTCGTTTTATGCTCTTAATATGTGGTATCTTTTTATTCATTGTAAAGCGCACAATGAAAAAATTGATTTTTGTTTTTTGTGGTGCCATGATTGCGGTGCTAGAGTTCTATACTTGATCTTTTACTAGTCTTGTGTTTTAGTTGAATTTTTAATTATCCATTATTAGTTGGATCGATAAAATATTTACTCGTTAACATATTTAATATTTTTATACTATTAATTTAGAAACCGAGTATATTAGGTATATAAGAGGAGGGTATATGCATATTAGATTGATGATCAATCAACAACAAAATAAATAAAAAATGTAAGAAGTATTTAAAGAATTGGAGTTCATACCATAGATGTAGGATTATAAGATTTTAGTCTAGCTTTTGTTCGAGGTCTGATACGTCAAATCTCCTGCAAAACAAGTCCGGAAAAATGATTGGGATTTTTCGGGGAGAGATTCCGACGCTCAAGTTAGCTCAAAGTAAATTGAGTAATGTGTGTGAATGTATGAAAATAATAATAATATGTTGAGTGAGAGTGTATGCTAACCTTAATAAATGAAAATGTATGAGGTATATATAACTTATTACATAGAGGGTATAAGTGTAATTACCAGAAGAGATATCAAACTTGCTGACATTAGTACCATCTCCAAATCCTCTCCAGTAAGGAAAAACCACGTCATTGTGGTCCTAAAAAATTGTTAGAGAATATCCATGTGACATGTAGTTATTCTGAGCATGTGTCAAGCGCATATCTGACATGGTCAAATATCAAAACATATGCCTCGTGTGTTTGGCAGACCCTACTCCAGACTGATAAAAGGACAATTTAGCTCCTCATGGACGGAGCAAAGTACCTCAGAGGTCATTTGTAAACATGATTTTAGACACCTCTTTCTGGCAGACCCCTCAGCGGTTGCTCTAATGGCAGAGCTAATGAATGGTATGCTTGTCACACAAGCATAACTAATATTATTTCATATAAGCTTCTCTCCCAGTAGTGAAGAGGTCCATCAATATTATGAGATTAAATGCTATATTTTATCTTTATTCGATGAGGTATGCCATTTTTCCGCTTATTTTTGAATTTTTAAAGGTATTTTGATAGTCCTTGGGACAGTCAACTGTTGTTTTGACCCGTCCGTTAGATGGAAAGATGCGAATGAATCTGAGCCCTACAAGTTCCCCCTTCAAGCTCCTTTGTCTTCCTCGCCCTCCCTAAAAATAGGGAACACTTCCTCACTATTCATCGTTTTTCTTTCATTGCACTTACACTATTCATCGCTTTTCTTCCCCTCTCGCCGCGAACCTCCTTTGATTCTCCAGATCATTCTTTTGCTCTAGTTCTCGTCTGCATCTCTCCTACATCTTTTTCCAGGCACTCCCTTTCCCCTTTCTACTCTTCTTTTCTTAAACCATGCCTGCGCAAGATTTGGGGCATTTCCCCCATTCCAAAGTCAACTCCGTTCTCTACATAAGCTACTCGAAGATAATCTCAGAGTATGAGATTCACCTACCGCATTCTAGAAAAAGTCCTCGTGACGTTGAATATCCCTCCATGGTTCTATGGAGGAAACAGTTTGAGGCGGGTCTACGTCTACCCATCCCTGCCTATTTTTGTGATTTGATCACAAGATTCTCAATCCCCTTAAACCAACTCAACCCTATGTCAATACGTAAAACCATTTTCTTTCATATATTTCTTTCCCTCTTCGGGTTTGAAAATACCGTTGAGCTCTTTTTTCTCCTTCATCGAGTCAATAATTTATCTCACTTTCTATCTCTCTCTCTCAAATCTCACGGCCATATCTACGGTCGTTACCAAAGCATTGATAAAGCTTAGTACAATGAGTATTATATCGTTACCCCTACGATATATGGGGATTAGGGTTTTCCTATTTTGCCCCTTATTCCAGATCTCAGATATGTGAAGTTCACTTTTGGAGGTTCTGGCCTCACTTCTCTCGTGGCCTCTCGTCTAAATGATTTATCTAGATCCCCCGACACACCTTAGTTAAAGAACTTACAGAGGATGCCTCTATACTTTTTTTTTCGATCTTAATCCTAGGCGTCCCCAGAAGTCCTCAATAGGTAAAGTCATGCTCCTATGCTGCCTATTAGATGTTTCTTTTCTTTCTCATACGTGTTATTTATTATTCATTACCCTTTCGCTTTTTCAGATGTCTTTCACAAAAAAATTAACCAAACTCGCTCATACCCATTCGATATCTACCGCTGCCAGCTCTGCCTCCAGAGCCTCCTCTACCTCTGGGTCCTTGCCCGGGCTAGGTTCTTAATGATGCCTTGTGCATTATTATTTGATTGTATTTATGATAAACGCTTTTACTTGTTTGTTATATTTTCTTTTTTTAGTTACTGTTTCTGGATTACCTAGACCTTCGCCCATAGGTCTTGGTGTCCTCCTAGAGGTGGTCTCACACAAGATGCCGGAGCTAGAGACCCACCACCAAAAGTCTCCCAGGAAAAGGGGAGCCTCTAGTGGGTCTACCGTTCCTCCTGCTGAAAGACCTCGGGTCCGCTCGGGCCGCGATCAGGAAGAGCTAGTCCCCATTTCCTCTTCCTCACACTCGTTGTTCGACTAAAATTATTTCGAGTTGCTTGAAATCTAACGAGGTCGTCTAGCAATGATAAGCAAACCCAAGTCGTATTCTTAAGGAAGACTTAGCAGGGCAATTTAATCCTTTGTTCAATACGAAAACAAGTAAAAGATTGATTTGAGGTTTTAAAACTAGGCAGAGAAAGGAAATTACGAAATAAGATAAATTCTAAACTAAGAAAAATAAACGAAGAAACGAATTGCCAATTAAAGAAAACATGAATTATGAATTAAAGAAAACGAGTTGCGAATTGAAAAGGGACAGTTGATTCCAATCTAAATCAGAACTAGATTGAAATCAATATGAAAGAATTATGCAAGTAAAAGTAACTTGAAATTTGAAATCGAAAAGAATGTAGAATCGATGAACGAAATAGAAACACAAAAGCATAAACAAATAATGAACTCAAATAATAAAATCAAACCCGGAATGTAAAATGGAAGCAAACTTAATTCATAAACTTGAATGAACTCGAATTTGCAATGACGAATGGAAAAATAACGAACTTGAATGTTGCAATTGGCTATCCTTCAGAATCAAATACTAAAGCTAAAAATGACTAATTAAAAATCATAAATTTTGACCATAGAAAAATGAGTCGAGAGGTACTCGAAATATACATGCAAGGAATCAGAAATAAGGTGTCTATCGAATGAGAAATGCGTCAACTATTTATAGACTTCGAGGAGGTCAGCGGCTGCTTAAAGGTAAGCTACTGTTGAGTTGGTCAGTTGCGGGTTCCACGGGCGTGCGCTCGCTGAGGTTGTTGGGCGTTGACCGAATCAGCCGCTGGGTCAGCGGCCGTTGAGGGGACAACAGTCGCTGACCCTAGCTCGTGTGCTGGCTCGGCCTGGGACACGTACCGCCTAGTCAGCGATCTCCTAGGGCTACGCGACCGCTGACTTGTGCTCTCGGTACTCATCTTCATTCTCTCGTCATTTCTCGATCTTTTCTCATCCTGTTTCCAACTTTAACACTTGTTTAAGCTCGTGATACTGAAACATAAAATAAAACGTAAATCGAGCCCGAAACATCATGCAAAATGAGAAAACTACAAGAATAAAGACAAGGAATATATGAGTTTAGACGACCAAAAAGAGGCTAAACAACCCCTCCACACACAAAACCTTACTTGTCCTCAAGCATAACTTAGTCTAAAATATCTAATGGAAAAATTTAACACGACATGCATTCTTGACAAGACTTCAAATAATTCCCAAAATCAATCTTTCTATCATCACGTCACGTCACATAGAGATCATGAAAGCAAGTGGTCCACTTAGACTGGATACTCGTCAATTTGAACAAAACAAAACAATGACGCAAACGGTAACATCGAGATCACATAATAGGCTAGAATTTTTATTCATCACTTTATTAGCGTATCTTTCTCTTTTCTTTTCTTTTCAATATGAGGAATATTAAGGACAATGTTCACTGGGTGTGCACTTCGAATGTTCAGATTTTCTCGGTGTGGTTTCCCATACCCATCTCTTTTATAGATTTAAATTTTTGATTAAGAGAGCGGGGTAGAATCCTTATGTATTCTTATTTTAAGGAACTCACAAAGACAATTAGAACAATGTCAAGTTATATGGTCATTTTCATGAGGTGTGAACAATTAGGGGTTCCCTAATGTATCCTCATGCGGTTTCCCATGCTCATGGTTCCTAGAAGAGCAGAGACCTCTCGACAAGTTCCATTTTCATTACAAAATATGGATACGCAAAAAGTGGTACGAAACAACTAGCCAGTCGAATCAATCAATTCATACCATCATGCATCACTATCTCAATTATTCTACTAAGATTAAGAATCCAGTCACAACGTTCCACACATTCATTCATTCATCTACGTTTCATAACCCGAACAAGTCAAATTTAATCAAGACTTTCAAATCATATCATACTGCAAACACATGCCATGATTCGGTTCAACCACAAAATATCAAGACAAAATAGCTTTAAAACAATAAAGATTTTGCACAAACAAGACACTAAAATAAAATGACGAATGCATGCACTTAAAAGACACCCTTCCCCCCTTTAAAGATAGAGAAATACCCTTATTGCAGGAAGTAAAGAACTATAGAGTAAGGATAAGAAAGACATCCCTGAAGTGCGACATTTGAAGCGAAAACTTGTAATACCCCGAAATACTGTAGCCATAATTAAAACGTGATTAAACCTTAATTAAGGCTATGCATCCTTAAGAGAATATTTTTATGAGATTAAGAAGAGTTTGAAGAATCTATTATACGATTTAGAAGAGAGAATTACGAATATTCGTTAAGAAAGAAAATGGAATTTAATAATTCCATATTAGAGATAAAAGAAAGGGGTTGAGATAGAATAAACTCAGACGATGCATACCCCTCAGAAGAGAAATTTTTTATCTATTATATAATATAGAAAAATGGATTTAGAAATTTCATTAAGCTAGAAAACAGGCAAATTAGAGAATAAAAAATTATTATTACCATTTCGGTAATAATTAAATAAGTTTTCGATTAAAATTCGGATTGAGAATCCGACAGTTGTAGTAGAACCTACAAATTATGCTCAATTTTCTAAGATATATAGAAGAGATTATTATAAAGACTTTGTTAGAAAATATGGTTTTTAGAGGGAATTTATTTAATTAAATTTGTTCGGTATCTTAAAACTCGCATAAATTGTTCAAATGAACTCGGAATCACGAACGGTCTGAACCGGTGGATTCCTTGTGTCGAGATGAGTAATCCAGTATTAATATCTCGGAACCCAAAAACGGATGTTCTAGAAGGTTCTAGAAACCCCTAGAGTGATGTAAAATTATGTATTTAATTATTTAATTAACCAATTACATGAAATTACTTAAGAGATAAGAAATTGTCCTAATATTTATCATCTTCTACCTCCCTTCACCCCCTCATTTTCGAAAATTGCTCTTCCACCATAGACAAAAATTTCTCCTTCCATAATCAAGCTTCTAAGCTAGGTTTTGAATCCAAAATTTGAAGAAAAAGTGTCTTTGAGGTACTATCTTCTATCTTTACCTCTTTAATTTATAGAAATTGAAGAAAGTTTGCATTTTCATCTATGATAAATTATGCTTTATGATTCATGAAGATATGATGTTAATTTCCATATATGTGATATGAAATGAGTAGAGAATCATGATTGAAGTAAGAATTTGAAAAGAATTATAAGATATGAAGAGTAATTAGATTTGCCCTAAATCTTCACCATAAACCCTAATTTGATTTTGAAGAATATGCATGAATTTGCTTGAATTGGATATGAATAAGTATCATTAGACATCACTAAGCATGATTAGAGCAAGAAATTAGATCAAAAATCAATTTTCTAATTTTCTTCTTAAGGACCGAAAAT
Organism: Leonotis leonurus; assembly: GCA_026898415.1. Taxonomy (NCBI): domain Eukaryota; kingdom Viridiplantae; phylum Streptophyta; class Magnoliopsida; order Lamiales; family Lamiaceae; genus Leonotis; species Leonotis leonurus. Next base: position 49,719 of record JAPKLX010000356.1, on the reverse strand, counting down.
TGCCCTTAAGTGTTCTATAAGATTTTGATTTTATTTGTGTAATTTGAGATCATAATTGGAATCAATGGTATGAATAAAGCTTAGAATAATTAATTGGGAATTTTTCATGCACTAGAATGAGATTTTCAAAAATTTAAGAATGTATGAAGTTCATGGTTTATATATATGTTGATGGTAAATTGCTTAAGTGATGATGAATAGAAACTAATTAGATGATAATAAGCATAGATAAACTAAGAATTTGAAGATAGAATTACCACTTCATGGAGATTCATAAAATGCTTGGAGAAGGGGATGATCCAAAGGTACATGTAGAGGGTTTAATGGTTTGATCTAATACCATAGATATGATGAGGGAAGAATATGAAGTATAATGTGGAACTATGAGATTAAATTAGCCAAGTATGTAAAAGTTGGAAATTGTTAGTTTAGTAAGTAAAGAAGTGAAGTGATGATATAAGTAAGATAAATAATGAATGAGAGGTTAAATTTGAAGGATGCAATAACCGAATAAGTTATAAGCATGCGAAATGATAATCGAAGTAGATTATAAGAAGAATGAGAATTAAGTATGAGAAACTAATTAACTTTGAATCATTATAGAAAGAAGAGGTAGATGAGATCGAGGGGATAAAAGTGGAAGGAAAAGAGAGGATCTAGAAGACGAGGATAGATGGTGGTTATGAGCAAATTAGTTCCTTAGCTCTAAGGAACATCCAGGTGGGCTTTCTAACCCAAAAAAGCTATGCACGTGCTAAAGATTTATTTATGCATTATGTTTTATGTTAAAG
>JAPKLX010000356.1:0-43928 GCA_026898415.1 Leonotis leonurus | reverse complement strand
GGTCTAATCTCTTGACTAAGAAAGGGTTAAGAAATTGGGCTGTGACAAAACTAGAAGAAAAAAAACCTTAAACTAAACTAGAAAACAAAATGAAAAAGAAAGGTTAGCCAATCACACACTCATACGAAAGGAAAGAAAGCAATAAATGGTAAATAGTGTGGGTTGCCTTCCCAACTTCGGACATGACGAGACAACTCAATCAACCGTGAGTGTCAAAATTGGGGGTTGACTCCACAACTTCGGGCATGGAGTCATTCTCGATATATGGCTTTGCTCGATGCCAATTTATTCGAAATGACATCTTCTCTTTTTTAACGTATGATGCAACACCCTTTGATGGTAGAATTTTTCTGATAATGAGTGGGCCGATCCTTTGGGATTTGATCTTACTGAGACGTGTTTTAGGTCCGCTGTTTGGATGCATGAGGGTCTCCGCATAGGTTAATGAAGAGGCGGGTCAAGAAGTGGAGTTAGCGGTCGCTGATATGTTAATGCATTTAATAATTGAATAATTTAGATTAATAATTGTTAATGCATTTAATAATCGAATAATTTGTTCATATTTTCTTTAAATGTCACGCCCCGTCCTCCGCCCTTGTGGCGAAGTCCGGATGCGCGACTAATAAACCATTTATTTAAATAAAGAATACAAGGAAAACTGTGGACTTAACCGAACGAAAGGATATTTTGTAACCGAGTCTTAGTTCATAACAAGAATTTAACTCTGAATTGACACATTCGTCAAACAAAACAAATGGAACCTCTTGCAGCGGAATATGTAGGATCGCATAATAAAATCCTACGTGTGTGAAGACACGTAGAACCCCCAAGAGTCAACTAATAAGAGATCGACAAAAAGCCCGAACGTAGCACTCCTCCTTCATCATCGCTCAACCTGCACATTTATAAATATATGCAGGGCTGAGTACAAATTGTACTCAGTAGACACATGCCAAAATCGCACACATACAAATATAATTGTCAATGCCGTAAGAGTGAGACATAGGGATTTTGTCTTTAAAAGCACCTACGTTCACTAAATCCTTTTTGTGAAACCTGTATTTTGACTGATCAGTCTTTTCTTTAGTATTCAAGCCATATCTGCACTTTAACTTATGGTACCGAGAAGGTGGCCACCTTCTACGGACACCGAACCGGTCGACAACTTCGACGACTCACGGTCCCTTAACCGGCCAACAACTTCGAGGGCTCACGGTTAATTACTTGTGTACACTAGTTCGAGTGGGGATGCTTACCCACTGGAACCCGAATTCGATTTCATTTATTTAGATCCTTTAACTTCTTCCAGATAGGCATTGATACAAAACATAAATCATTTTCGGCAAGACAATACTTTGAAACATTCTCAATTTGAAATCATTTCGAAATCAACATAAATAACATATGGCACACATAATTTTATAGAGTTAGAAAAGCCTACTTGAATAACTTTGGATTGCACTTGCTTTGGTCTCGAAACGCGAAACAGGTCTCTCGTACGAACCTTTAGAAAAACTCGTATAAATTAAAACGCCCTTCGTGCATCTGGAACCTTTAATCGGAAGAATGTATATATTCTTGGTTCTCGTTTCGACTCGTTAATCGAGGTATTGATACTTAAGATCAATATTACTTATAAGGTGTTGAATCCTCGATTCAATTTATTCCGGTAATTGCATTTAAGTGCAATAAGTGTATTAACACTTAATGAAATAATTAATTCTCGATTATTAATTATTCAATTAATGTTATAAGTTCTATTTATTTAACTCTTTACATAATCTTAGAATATTATTTCTCAAATAAATCCTTAACCATTAGTAATTCTTTAATAATTCTTTGAAGATTTATAATGGGTTGCTCCTTAATTCCTTTTCTAGAGATATCTAATCTCTTAAATAATATCCTCAATATAATTAGAGATATAAATTCTCTTAATTTAAATCCCAATTACTAATAAATTGGATCTTCTTGATTTAATACTTAGGCTTTAATTATCTAAATTAATAGCTCTAAATATTAGCACTCAATAAATATATCATCCCTTCTTCCATTATTAGTATTTACTAGTTTATTGAACTTCATCTTAATTAAAAGACAAGCTTAATTTAATTAAGCCTTATTTCATTCGATTAATTTATTAATCAAATGATTAAGTAAATCTTAGCCCATGAAATTTAAACCATTAACATGTTATAACACTAATTAATTCTAGTCTACTCCAATAATTTCCAACCCATATAAATTTCGGCCCATTAGTATTGATTATCATATCTCAACTTAAGCCCAATGGATTATTAAACTGGGCTCAAAACTCGGCCCAGTACATAATAATTTCAGTCCACATATCTAAACTTAATTCTCTCAACTAAAAGCCAAGCATCATAAATTCTTGGCCCAATACTTGTGTTCATTTAGGCCCAGAGAATAATCAATTCTCAACCCATTAAGATTAATTCCTTAGGCCCAGAACAACAATTAATTCCTAGCCTAAGTATTTTGTGCAACCCGGCCCGTGACCAGGCCCAACTCCTAACCCATGTTCTAGCATCTTCCCATCCCTAATCCCTAATTAGACACTAACACTCCCTCACCTTCAACCTTTTCTCCTCCCTCACTCAGCCGCACGACACACACACAAACACACCCGTCTTTCTTTCTTTCTCGGCCGCTCTCCTCGGTCTGTCGCCGTTCTCTTTTTCTCCGGCGATTTCCGGGCTGCAACCTCTCGCTCGAAGGTAAGATTCTAACCCTAGCCATCCTCACTCAGCCTTTCTCCCAATTTCTATATCTCCTTCAGGATTTCAAGGTTCTATATTATTTTCCACCTCTGATACCAATCCACTACTTTCAGTTTTCTCCGCACATAACACAATCACTTCCTCTCTTCTTTCACTCTCTTTTACTGAGCGAGCAGAGTCCTCGACTCTCCTTATTTCTCGGCGGAAGTACTCACTGGACGGAGTAGTCGCCGGCGATTATCTCAAGGTAAGGTCTCACCTTTCCTTGTTTCTATTGTTTCTAACCTCTAATTAAATTGGCTTTCTGAAATTCTTACAATAACTTCTAATCTCTAACTCTGTACTCTCATTCACTGCCTCGTCTTCTCGCTTAACCCTCTAATCTCTCGACTGGAATGGCGAGGAGCTCGATTTCTGCACTTTCTGTGTCTTCTCCTATCTCACTCTCAATCTCTGATTTTTTATGAAGGTAAATGGTTGTCTAAATTCCATTTAATTCTGTTTTGAAATTTAACACATTAACCCATTCTGCATATTATGATTTCCTAGATTTCTAAGATTTTCCCGTTTCTGATTTGGCTAGGGGTTTAATTCGCTACTGTAGTTTGGTTGGTGTTGCTGTTCTGCTGATCTTTTCTTCCTCACCGAGAAAATCATCAACTTAAGCTAAGTTTTAATTTTTCATTTGTTTGTGTGCTTTCTAGTTGGATGCAGGTCCCTAAATTTTTTTTCTGAAATTATTACACTGAAATGCTCAGTTTATTAGTTATGTATTCGTTGGCTCTAAGAACTCTTTTTGTTCTGAACATTCGATTCTGGGGTAGAGAGAATTCGGTTAATTTTAAGTTTTCATTTCATTGCTGTGAACTTATTTTACTGAAGGTTCCCGAGCCAGTTCCAAGTTTCTGGTTTTGGTTTCAACTCAGCGTGAACTATTATATAGCCATTGTTTGTCTCTTATGTTCTAAGTTATAACATCTATGTTCTGATTTCCAGGTTCTATCTTAATGGATTATGGTTTACATTTCAACACTACGAACATATATTTTAAGTTCATAATCTGGCCCTTAAACTGCTATTTTAATATATATATATATAAATATGTTTACTGAACTTTAAAAGGCTACATGAGGGAGTCTTATGTACTGAAATCTGAAAATATGTTCATTTTTCAAAAGTTTGAAAACTGTATAATTGCTACTTCAGTGTTATGTATTCAAAATGGTTCTAAGTTCATATGCATCTATTGACTTGTGCCTCTTAAGTTCTGGAAATTTGTCGAGGGTAGAAGATGGTTTAAACTTCAATACTAAATGCATAAAAACTGAAAGTTTGAAATTGTTTACCTCAATGTTTTCTTCTGCTTTGAACTTGTGTGAACTTCCTAATGGATGGATAATTGGGCAGAGTTTCTCCTTGAGTTTTCCTTCTAAAATTTTCTATGTGAATGGGGTTGGCTATTTATAGAGAAATTCAGGTTAGGGTGAAAAGGTGAAGTGAGGGTTAAAGTTTTGTTTTCTTCTAAAGCTGTGAGATTTTCTTATAGATTTACTATCTCACAGTTGCTTGTGTGCAGGAACAAGATATTGGCGTGTGTGCCGCAGTTGCTTGTGTGCAGCAGTTGCTTGTCAATATGGAAAAGAAGGAAGACTGTCAACATGGGATTTCTTTCCCTTTGATCGAGTTTTCAGTCCACTCTACCCTCTTCTCTCTCTTTCCTGTTTGTGCAGGGGTATTGGATAGGAGAGGTGGCAGCTCCTGCCATTTTCCAGCCGCCACTCCACCATCTAATCTAGAGCTTCCTTACTTTAAGTTCTGATATCCTTATTCTTGATTGGTACTACTATTTAGACTTTATTTCTTTTACATTATGGATCTTAATGTATTGGTATAGTAACAGGTTTATTTCCTTTGTGTAAAACCTGTATTCACACTCCACCTACTCTCACTTGCAGATTTCTTGTTTGTTTTACTTTAATTTGTGAATATATCTATATTGTTATTATATTTGTTTACTAATGAATTCAAATGGCAGTTGCCATTCTTTCCCATAGCATTTCGGTTGATGAGGTGGCATCTTCAAAATTGTTTTGGGTCTTATATTCTTATGTTCTTGTAACTTCCATTTCCTTTGCATTCTTGCCCTTAATATCTTAATAGATATATATATATATTTATATATAGGGCTATACGTATAAATTATAGATATACATGTATTCATTAACACCAACTCCCATTTTATTCTCTTATTAAAATTTCTTTAAAGGTTATAAGATGGTAATAATGCAATTCCATCTAAAATAATTAAAGATAGTGTTTTAACACTACTAGATAAATAACATCTTATCTAAATTCTCATTGGCTCTTATTCTCTTATGTTTATTGTAGAAATCCTAAAGCTTAAATAAAAAATTTCTCATAAGCCTCTTTCGAATTAATTAAATGATAAGCTCTCTTAATACTAAATAATTAAGACCTTGGTTTCATCCCAAACCAAAATTCTTCTTTACTTATAGAAACTCTCCTTAATATACTACAACGATTAATATATAATATAATTATCGCGTTCGAATATCATTTATTTTGGAATTTAAAAAGACGGGGTATTACATTAAATCTAATTAATTTCTTAATGAGTTATAAATTGAATTAACTGTTTAATTTAAATTATTATTTTAATTTACACCTAATGTAATGTACGTTAATTAGTTTAGTTTATTTTTTGAAATTTCTTAATTTTGGTAATTTAGTATAATGATTTGCGTATATATATAACATTGGGATAGATGTAATTAATTTCTTAAAGATCTTCTCCCTTTGGGATAGATTTTGATTATATCTTAAGGATCTTCTCCCAATATGTGTAATATTATGTTGTGGTGGTTTGATGAGATGCACGTGTTGTGATGTTTTGATGATGAGATGTATGTTGAGATATTTTGATTATTATGTTCGGATGTTTTGATCATGAAATGTAGGGATATTTTCATGATTATGTTTGGCTGTTTTGATTAGATTCAGTGATATATATAGGTTATTTGGATGCAATTAGGTATAATATAACTCAACATAACATTTCCCAAAATGACCAAAAATGACCAAATGCTTGTGATATTTGAATATGACATAATTAAACTCAATATTGCTCGTGATCTCCATATGGTTAGCGTTAAACAGTATAAACATCAATTTATAATTCATCAATGCAAATCAATGACTTAAAAGATTCAGTGGCTCGTTATATTAGATGCAATTAGATACAAGATAACTCACCATAACATTTCCCAAAATGACCAAACACTTGAGAACTTCGAATATGACATAATTAAACTCAATATTGCTCGTGATCTCCTATTGCTTAGCATCAAACAGTCTAAGCATCAACTTATAATTCATAACTGCAAATCATTAATGAGTTACAAAACTTTCAATTTTTTTCAACTAATATCTAGCCCTCTATTCAATTTATAATGTGCAATCAACTGCAAATCAACTTATAATTCTCGCCCTCTAACCATAATTCTCGACTTCTAACCATAATTTCCATAATTCTCGCCCTCTATTGTCGTCCTCTATTCAACTGCAAATCAACTTATAATTCTCTCCCTCTATTCAACATCAAATAATTCAACTCCCATAAAACACTTTCTTAAGTGAGTCTCTGTTTACACATGTGCAATCTTCATTTAAATGTCTAATTTAATAGACCACTAATATAGTCTCGGCCTCTCTGTAACTAATTAATCTTTATTTTACTATGTGAATACTTATTAATAATTAGGGTTATAAAAATGAGTCGAGATTGGATGTACTTGCGGTTACTTTCGAATGGGGGATTTAATCAACATTTTCTTTCTGGGGCTTGAACAGTTCTTAAGATTTGGAAGTAGTCAGCACCAGTACATGGATGGAGGAAAAATTAAGTGTTCGTGTGTGAAGTGTAAGAATATATGGTTTAGAAGTACATATGTTGTACAACTACATCTTGCTAGAAAATGTTTCACACATGGTTACGAGATCTGGAGATTTCATGGGAAAACTAAAATACCTTCAGATGTTCAAGAAACACGTGTCGCTGCAGATGTAGAACCTGAATAAGATTACGGGACATACCATGAGATGGTTCATGATCTCGGGGGTCCCAGTTTTAACAACCCAGATGTTGAAGAAGATCCAAATACTACAGCAAGATTGTTGTACGAGTTGTTGGATGCCACTGATAAAGAGTTATACAGTGGGTGTAAGAACCACACTCAGTTGTCTTTTGTGGCTCGCCTGATGACTTTGAAGGCCCGTTCTGGAATGCCACAAAAATATTTTATTGAAATGTGTGTTTTATTAAACGAAGCATTCCCAGATCATCACAAAGTACCCATGAACTACTACAACACACAGAAATTGCTGCGTGCAATGAGTTTACTTGTAGAGAAGATAGATTCATGTTGGAATCATTGTATGATATATTGGGAAGCAGATTCCAATCTTGTGAATTGGAAGTTTTGCAATGAAAATCGATACAAAGATAGGAGTTGGGGATGTAAACCAGTTGCATATAAGAAGATGTACTACTTCCCTTTAACACCTCATTTACAGAGGTTGTATGCATCTAAAGTTATAGCCGGAGACATGATCTGGCATTCAACTTCAGTTGATGATGGTGTTATGCAACATCCTGCATATTCACCGGCATGGAAACACTTTAATTTGACTTACCCAGATTTTGCAGCAGAGCCATGGAATATATGATTAGGCCGATGAACAGATGGTTTTCAACCCTACGGTTAGTCGAGACAACAATACTCATCTTGGCCTATTATCCTTACACCTTACACCTTACCTCCATGGCTGTGCATGAAAGAACAACACATGTTTCTCATAGTGCTTGTACCTGGTCCAAGAAATCCAAAAGATAAGATAGATGTGTACCTACAACCACTTATATCTGAACTCAATCAATTGTGGTCAGTTGGTGCCCATACTCATGACATTTCAAAGAAACAAAACTTCCACATGCATGCAGCGTTGATGTGGACCATAACATTATGTTGTCTGGTTGGAGTACAACTGGACAATTAGCTTGTCCTCGATGCATGGAACAGACTGAAGCATTTTTTAACACATAGACGGAAGTAGTCATGGTTTGACACACATCGCAAGTTCTTACCTTATGATCAGCAGTTCAGGAGGAACAAGAGGGCTTTTAGAAAGAATAAAGTCGTTGCAGATGATCCTCCAGAGAGGATGTTAGGGGAAGAGCTACTGTATCAGATTGAAGATCTAGGTCTCGTGAAAGTAACTGAAGATTATTATGATAATAACAAGCGTATTTTAAAACAAGTTACCACTGGATGGAGGAAAAAGAGCATATTTTGGGACCTTCCATATTGGAGTTCTTTGTTGATTCGTCATAATTTAGATGTTATGCACATTGAAAATAATATTTTTGATAACATTTTCGATACTGTGATATATCTCGAAGGCAAGAAAAAAGACACAACAAAGTCTAGGATGAAACTAAACTACTATTTTCATAGACCAGAGTTAATGCGTGACGAGTATACCGATAAATATCCTAAGTCATGTTACACACTTGACAAAAAAGAGAAAAAAATCTTGTGTGATTGGATGAAATGGATTAAGTTTCCGGATGGTTACGTGTCAAATATGGGTAGATGTGTAGATATGAGTAAATTGAAGATGTTTGACATGAAGAGTCACGATTGTCACGTTTTCATGTAGCGTATACTACCCATAGCATTTCGAGAACTACTCTCACAAGCCGTTTGGAAGTTGATAACAGAGTTGTGCTTATTCTTCAGTGATTTGACATCACGAAACATAAAGAGTGATGATATGGAGACACTTAACAATAACATCCTAGTGATTTTGTGTAAACTTGAGCGTATATTTCCGCCAAGCTTCTTTGACTAAATGGAATATTTGCCTATCCATCTAGCTGACGAGGCAAGAGATGGAGGACAGTTGGTCCCGAAAGAGCAAGGTTTGGTGTATGGGGGGGGGGGGGGGATACACCAAATGCAAAATTTTCAGTTTACTTGACTAATTACTTAGAGAGATTTAAGCTTCTGAAACCAGATCGCTAGTTGTGACAGATCAGATCGATAACCAGATCAATCTCGTTCTGTCCAGGCAGAAACTCTCAGTGAATAACACTTAAGCAGAAATCAGGAGTAATCTTGACTTCTAACAGAGTGTTGTGTGCGGAATATGGTGGACTTAGTGAGTGCTCTTATTTAGAAAACCTTTTGAAATCTTATTCAGGGATTTAGCAGATCGATTAAAAATGCAGTTTGAATGAGTGTGTAGATTAGTGAATAAAACAATTGAGTTTTAAAATGTAGAAAGTAAATAACATAGCTATTTACGTGGTTCAGGAAACCCCCTACGTCCACAGTCCAATGCAAACTGGATTAGATATCCACTACTAGGATACTCTTCTTATTTATACTCGCTGAGAACGAGCTAAAAGTTTCAAACACATTCTTTTTTGAAACTTATGCACGAATAAGGGTCGTGTCCCTTTACAACTTACAAAAAACTACTGTAACTGGTTCTCTTCACTTAAATCCACTAGAAAACTACTAGCAAGCGAAGATCTCCTTCCTTCTTCTCGATAAGACAGACTTGAATCGAGGTGTGATTTCGATCACGAACGGCTTAGAACACGATCTGGTGAGTAGAAATCTTATCAAATGAATGTTTCACTGGATGTTATGATTTCTGGGCAAAGTAACAGCTTGTTGATTGTAGATAGTAGACTTCTTGTTATCTTCCAGTCTTTGTTCCAAGCATTTATAAGTGTAGAATTTTGAAATTCTAACCGTTGGACCTGATTGGTTTGGAATAAATGTGATTTACCAATCAAGGATATTGTATCCCTAAATTATCTCCTCTTGCCTTTGGAAAGTTTGACTGACGCTTTCGTAAATATGGAAAGCAGATCGTTGACAGATACTGTTTTTCCTTCTTTGCGTGTGGTTGATTTTCCTTCCATCGTAATAGCACGAATGATGTGGCAAAGTGTTTGGGACTCTTCATCAGTTAATATGGTCAAAGCGTATGTTTTGCCAATTAACTAATAGTTGAACTGATATCATCTGGTTCGATCTGGTCAGGGGTCGATCTGGTCCTTCAGAAGGTATGCTCCAAAGCATGGTAGACTCTTTTGAGAGTTCTAGTAATTGATTAAGTGACCATTCTGATGGGTCTTCTGTTCGCTTCAATCTGCTGCCGTTCTGGTCCAGGAACTAATGAAAAATAGAATGACTTCTATAGGATGAAATCCTTTACATGTTAAGTCATTTTTCTAACCTGGACTAAGATCTGTTCTCTATCAGATACACTCTATATTGTAGTGTTCTGGTACATGTAGAACAGATTGAGATCTACCAAGACAGAATAAAATCTAAGTGTATTTTCGAAAGAACATCATCAAAACCAAATATTGTGGGGTTCCCAACAATTTTCCCATTTTTGATGATTTCGAAACCACACTTCATAATATAATCCTAGATAAAAACATATAAGAATGATCTGGTTTCAAATAACCAGAAGGGTTAGCAGATTGTTATTTAGTTCATATAACAATCAAAAGAAAATAAAGGTTTCTGGACAAAAAGACTTTGTCTTCAGAAAATCCACATGTATTAATATATCAATGATTACAGATGGATAACATGAAGATAGTGAAGGTAGAAGCAACAAACAAATGTGAAATAACAGATGGATTGCAAAATAAGATTTTTATGAGAACCATCTGGCTGCTCCTTCCCTTTTCATCTTCTCGCGTTGAGCATCAGAGAAAAGTTGAATGCTCTCATAAATTCCATCTCTCACTCTGGCGTAGTTGGGGTCGTGGTTGTCGATCTTGTATCCTTTTATCTTGGCCAATTGATTGATGTAATTCAAGATATATGTCTTGTCAGGGATGTTGCTTCCTGGAATCGTCGGGCATACCATGTACTCCTTTTCAGGTGCCTTAATTTGAATTTTAGCACTCGAGACATCCGTTCTGATTCTCTGTATCAGGCTCTTGTCACTGAAATTCTCCACATAACGGTTGAAGTCTTCGTCTGGTGTAGACTCTGAGTATATGGGTTCCTTGAGAAAATACCTATTCATTATGAACCCTTGTGTCACAGCCCAATTTCTTAACCCTTTCTTAGTTAAGAGATTAGGTCATGACTTAATTAACTTGGAAGAAACTCTAGCAATTGATGTTTAACACAAAGGAACTCAAATTAACTTTCGCGAAAAACAGGGCAGGACGGACACATCGACTTCGAAAGCTCATAACTTTTTCATCTGAGCTCCGAATTAAGATCCGAAAGAACCTTTGGAAAGGTATTGAAAAGATCTTTAAAATGATACCAATTTCAGAAAATTCGGACTTGTAAAACTCATGGAAAAGGGGGTTCAACGAGCTGCCCTGTTTCTAGCAAACTTCAAATTTACACAATTTATGAACTTGGAGTTCCCAATCTATCAAAGATCAACTCAAACAACCATGAAAGAGACATAGAACATGATAATTCACAAAGGAAAGTACCACCATGGATAACAAAGGCTAGCACAATACAAACGTACCAAACGTTCAAGTGACAACAAAACAAAGGATCGCAACGGAAGAAGTAGTTGAGCTACATGTATGACGACATATAACTCAACTTACACAATATCCAACATCATTTAACAAGACAGTCTATGATTTACTCAACAGTTCATATGAACAAAACACGGGAAAAACAAGCTCAAAACCAGCATTCAATCCCATCTCCATCTCCGCTGCTCAACCTGCAGATTAAAAAGAATATGCAGGGCATGAGTACGATATGTACTCAGTGGGCACGTTGCCAAAAACTTTTTAAAACATGCTCTTGTGACTTGCAAATACTTTCTTAAAAATGAAACATGCTCATGCTCAAACTGTAATATAATTAAATCAAACTCATGTCTGCAGACAAAATCAATCAAATATACCATATCTACGCACTTCTTGTGTTGAAAGGTAGGCCTCCCCTTCAACACTATGACCGGCCAATCCGCTCACCGGCTCACGGTCACATATGTGTACACAAACCCTTACCGGCAGCTCGTCCGGCATAGGGCCGATATCGTAATTCTCTCGTAGATAGGCAACATACAACATGTATAAAACATGCAAGTCACATCTTTCAAAATAACATGCATAATCAAATGTTGCATCATAGCATGCATACTTTGAGTAAGAAATATGCCCACCTGACTGACTTATTCTATATAAGTCGAAGGCTCGCCTTCTTCTTTCTTGGGATCCGTTCCTCTTCTTTCTATTCCACTTGCACCTTAAATATGTAAATTTGGAGTAGATTAGAAAGTTATTACTTCATATAATCCCTTATCTTAACTTGATTTACTATCGGTTTACTCTCTTTCGGGTCATTGCATCCTTTATCTATTTCATTACGTACCATCTTATAACTACACATAATTATGCATTCTAAGCTTACTTGCATACCTAACTTCATATTTAAGATCTCATACTTAAGAAATATGTATTCTTCATTACACTTTAATTTCTAACTTTCACATACATGATTCTTTAAATCAAATAAATTCACACTATCCTTCATATTCTTCCCTCATAACAACTATGATATTAGATCATCCAATTAAATCCTCTACATATAACTTTGGATCATCCCCTTCTCCTAGCATTTTATGAATCTTAATGAAATGATAATTCTATCTTCAATCTCTTGATTTATCTATGCTTATTATCATCTTATTAACTCTTATTCATCATCATCTAAGCAAATTAGTCTCCACATATATATATACTATGAACTTCATTAACTCTTAGATTTTTAGAAAATCAAGTTCTAGTGCATGAAAAATTCCCCATAAATTATTCTAAGCTTTATTCATACCATTGAACTCAAATATGATCTCAAATTACACAAATAAAATCAAAATCTTATAGAGCAATTTAAGTGGAATTTTCGGTCCTTAGTGCTTAGGATAGAAAACTTAATTTTGATCTAATTTCTTATTCTAATCATGTTTATTGATGTCTAATAATACTTATCCATGCTCAATTTAAGCAAATTCATCCAAATTCTAATAGTTCAAGATTAGGGTTTATGTAGGAGATTAAGGGAAAATCCAATTAACCATCATTTCATGAAATTCTTTTCATAATCTTACTTAGAACATGTATTTCTATCTATTTGCTACCACATAATTCAAAATCAAAACCATATATCATAAGCTATGGAACACAAAACTATCATGGATGAAAAGATAATCTTTCATCAATTTTTTTACAACTAAAGATGTAGAGATGGTAATTATTTACCTCAAAGATGTCTTCTTCTTGAAATTTTGTACAAACTAAGCTTAATATTGTGATTATTGGAGAAGAGAAATTTTGGCTATGGTGGTGGTGAAGTGCACGAAATTGTGAGGAGAAATAAGGTGGTGATGATCATGAATAGTGGTGGAAACTCTCTTATAAGATAACTATAACATTTTTCTAATTAAATAATTAATTAATTTCATACTTATCCAATTTCTTGAACCTTCTAGAACGTCTTGACTCCTCATTTTTCGAGCCTCAAGATTTTAATACTGGATTACTCGTCTCGACACGAGAAGTTCACTGGTTCAGACCGTTCGTGATTCTGAATTCGTATGAACAACTTATTCGAGTTTTAAAATACCGAATAAATTTAACTAAATAAATTCCTTTCTAAAACAATATTTTCTAGCAAAATTTCCATAATAATCTCTCCTATTTACCTTAGAAAATCGGGCATAATTTGTAGGTATTCCTACAACTGTTAAATTCTCAAACTGAGTTTTAACCGAAAACTTATTTAATTATTGTCGAAATTGAAATAATAAGTTTTTATTCTTTATTTTATCTGTTTTCTAGCTTAATGAAATTTCTAATTCCATTTTTCTATGTTATCTAATAGATAAAAATTTTCTCTTCTGAGGGGTATGCTTCGTCTGAGTTTATTCCATCTCAACCCCTTTCTTTTATCTCTAATATGGAATTATTAAATTCCATTTTCTTTCTTAACGAAATAATCGTAATTTTTTTCTTTTAAATCGTATAATAGATTCTTCAAACTCTTCTTAATCTCATAAAAATATTCTCTTAAGGATGCAATGCCCTAACTAAGCTTTAATCATCATTTAATTACAGCTACAGTATTTCGGGGTACTACACCTTGTTTGACCAGTTCCCAATCCTTCTGGTCTCCTTCTGGAACCCACACATCTTTTGGAGTTTGTTGTTTCAGGGACAGGTTCCATGCTGTGAAGGGCTTCTTCTTCTTCTTCTTGGACTGCGTATCAGATTGAGATGACTGTTGCTGAGAACGATCTGATGATGGCGGTGAGGAGAAGGTTGTCTGGTAAGACTTCTCTTTAGCTTCTTGAGCAGCTATCTTCTTCTCACGCTCTGCTTGTTCTTTATAGAATTGTGCCTTGAAGATGGGGTCACAGGCCTGTTTTCTGCTGACTCCAAACAGTAACATCTCCGCTATCTGATCTCCTTCGTCGATGGGCTTCTTGCCTTTATCACGAGCAACAATAGCAGGTTGTTGAATCTGTTCTGGTTCAATAGTGGGATCTGCCCTTGGTGGAGTTGTGGGCTTCTCCCTCGCTTGATGTATTGGAACATAAGGAATTTCAACTTTTGCTCCATCTGCTTCTGCTCTCTGTCGTTCTGGTTCTGTCATAGAGCCCTTTCCCTTGTCAGATCCCTTGCCAGCCTTCGATATTTCCCCCTTTTCGACATCATCAAATATGGACTTGATGAGTATGTGAAGGGAATCTATCTCAGCCTTCATGGCCTCCATCTTCTCTTCTGCATCTACCTTGAAACATAGCAGGTTCACGTTCTGGTCTATGGCATCCAGTTTGCGCTCCAGACGACTTTTCATTGTTGCTATGGTGCGGTCATAGGTTTCCTGAAGTTCTTCAACTGCTGTGATGCGTGTGCTCTGGTACTCAAACTCTTCTGGGTTTGGGTAGAGCAGATCATCTAGAAGATCCATCTGATGCTCTTTCATTATGTTCACGAACTTTTCCTTTTCGAAGATAGCAAGTTGTGCGTGGATGTTGAGGTTAGTGGCTTCCTTGACTTCGGCAATGATTGTGGCAGCTTGACTTGACACTGCAACATCAATAGTCTCCTTCTGTTTGGCTAGCAGATCAACAACCAGTGTTTGGATAGCTTGGGTCTTCTGTTCAACTGTCTCTAGTCGAAGTGTTGTCTTCTCCTGACTTCCTTCAGCAGCAGTGCAATCATCATCGATCTTCTTATTGAGCTCCTTTGAGAGATCTCTGATTTTTCTACGAAGGTCAAGATCCATGTCATTGACATAGTTCTTTTGGTGCTGGTTGAAGTTAGAAAGAATTTGGGTGGCCTTTTCTTGAATGGCATTGCAGGTACCAGCCATATGATCTTCAACTCTGAGTGTGATCAGATTGTCGATCTGGTAATTGTTGAAGGTCTTGGTCTCCCTTTCCAGAAGTTCTTCCATTTCATAAAATGTGACATTCTTCTTCAACTTCTGAGCTACCCCTGGTGTATACAGCTCGTTGGTAGGCTCGCCATCAATGTATTGGCTAGTGGGTTACTCATCCACTGGATCTAGGTTTATCACTGGTGTTTTCTTCTCCCTTTTCTTTGACTGTTCTGTTGCTTGAGAGGGTTGCTGTGTAGCTACTTCTTGGATAGGAAAAGAGTGTTCTGGTTGATTTGTGGGCTGCTCCGTCTGGTCCCTCGCTGGAACTTGGATGTCCACATTTTGATCAGTCTCTTCATCCGATCCTGTTACACTATAGTAGAGGTTCATTTTATCAGCATAAAATGACTGCAGATCAATCTTCAACAATTTGGCTTCATGCTTCATTAGCGCTAGGATGAGTTGGTGGTATTCTGCTCGCACTTCACTGACAATGCCTGCTTGCAGTAGGCTTAGTAGTGTGGCCTCCTCCTTCTTCAGTTCCTCCATCGTTCTGATCTAGAGCAGAGCGTCAAAAATGTAGTACTCGCTATCCTTGACTAGCAAGTAGAACTTGACTCTCTTCGCTGCTCCCAGACTTTCTGGTAGTAAATGAATTCCAGGAAAGTCTTGCAGCACTGAGTGATCTGCTTCACTTTCCAGTAGATTGATGACTCCTTCTGCTTGGCGTTTCTTCTCTTCTTCCTCATCTGCAGATTCTACTTCCTCTTCGTCCTCCTCACTTATCCTCTGTATTCTGTCGGGTGAGGGTGTGGCTGTTCTGGCTGGAGAAAAGTCCATCTCCAGAGTTGGATTATAATTGGATTCTGGTTCCACAAATAGTGGCTCGTCAGCCTGTGGAGGAATGGGGTGTTCTGGTTGTTGTGTTTTCTCAGCTTGTTCTGAACTGACTCGTTCTGGTTGAGTCAATTCTGGTGTTGGTTGTGGTATGGCAGCTGTATCTTATGGGATTTCTTCAGTGGGTGATGGAGAGTCATGAGCCTTTCTCAATCTGCGCCTCTTATGCTCAGGCTGATGAGATGTTGAGGTATCAGTATCTACAGAGCTTCCTCTTTTGGTTGGTGGTTTGCGTGCTGCCTTCTCTTTCTGCACCTTTTCTTTGGGTGCTTTTTCCTTCTATTTTTCCATGGCTCTTGTAGGTGGAATCCAGATTGGGTTGGATCTTCCCATCTCCAATAATGCAGCATGGTGCACCTCATCTGTAACCTTGTTGAACAAGGCTGGGGCAAGTCCCAAAGACATCTCAATTTTGTGCTGATCTTTAGGGATGGTGAGATGAGTGTTGAATTCGGTGGCATCCTCCCAAACCTGCTGTTTGAAGAATTTCTCCACCATGAAGCTGATCTTCGTAGAGTGCCTCAGGTTCCTTCTAACTTCTATCGAGACACCGCACCCTCTGTTGTCTTTTGTGTATTTAACCAATTTGGCCTCCTTTGCCATCAAGTCAAATCGGATTCTGCTCCAGTTGACTTTAAGATTTAAGACTACAGCAGTGAGGATTCTAAATTTTTCTGGTGTGACTTGATCATAGGAGCCACTATGAGTGAGAAAGATCATTTGAACAAGCTCGAACATCAGCTTGTAGCCAAGTTGGAGTAAAGATCTGTGGAACATTCTTCTAGTGTATGCTATGGGAATCACTATCACCTTCTCTACCACTTCCTGGAATTGGTCATAGGTGATATCAGCGAGTGTCATACCCTCATCTTTTAGTCGGTATGCTTGATTAATCATTGCGATGATATTGTAAGTCGTTTTGCTTGTCCTATCGCCAATGGGCATCAACACATTGTCTTCGAGATCGTCCTTATCATTTTGCCAAGTCAAATAGAACGTGGCTGCCTGTTTTGCCAGGTACATGTTGGGATGGGAGGTAACGATGTTACAGAATCCTAAAAAGGCAAGAACATTCCAGAGTATATATATATATATATATATATTCATCAGTTCATTAGTTAAGTGATTACCAAGTATATTAGAAAGAATATGAATGTCCCAAGAATGAACAATTACAACAGTTTATCCAGAACTATACATAATACACTGATATCAAAAAGTATATAAGATGGTATACATATATCCAGATACAGAACACATAGTGAGATTCTAATAGATGTAATAAATAAGATGAAGAACTTAAAAACCTTTGCAGCGTTTAACTATGGCAAAAATCTCTTCTAGCTTGTGAAAATCGTGGGTTTCAAAAACGGCGAAAGGTTTAGGGGAAAGAAACTTCTGAACCTCAGCAACATGTTGCAAAAACCGAGAAGTTGGAGGTGCCATGATTAATGGATTTTTGAGATTTGAGAAAGGCTTGCGAAAAAGAAATCCGGGATCTTGCTAAAGTGCTTAAGAGAGTAGTGCTCAGTGCAATGGAAGTGTAAGGTGAATAGTTGAATGCACGTACGACACATATATTTAAGAAAGTAATCAACGACACAGATTAAAGCGATAAGATTTTAAAGGTTGTATGAGAATCTTCCTTTTTAGGTTTTCCCGCTTCAGCTTTCCATTTTGCCACCTTGTGTCGCGTCTGATATACGCGCTAGATCCTAGAGTTGTAGGATGGAGCGTGTAGATCGTCATATCCACTGCAACTTTCCTTGTTCTATTTTCTGCAGAGATGTTGGGAACCCCGAAGCATTTTTGTTTTTGATGATGATCTCTCGAAACACACTTAGTTTTTATAGCTTTGATTGGTGTTAAACTGTTCTACATGTTAACAGATCACTAAGCATAAAGTGAATTTTGATAGAGAACAGATTAGGAGATGACTTAGCATGTAAAGGAATTATTTCTATAAAAGTCATTTCAATAATAGTTTAGGTTGAAGACCAAGACATTTTTCAAAGAGAAGAAATCGATCTGCTATGACAGTCACCGACCAGATCGATGATCACAGCGAAGCACCAGATCAATAGAGTCATCAAACCACCAGATGACATCATCCTACACATCATATCCACTTGCCACGTCAATATTGAAGTCCATCCACTAAGGTTTGGAAGGAGAATCCCTGATTGACACTAAGAAGGAAAGTAATCACTATCGATTTGCTTTCCATACTTTGAGGATTCAGTTAATGCTTCTACAAGGAAAGAGCTGATATGATGAATATCATTGATTGGCAATCAACAATCAATCACACGCCAATCAACAAACGGCTAGAATTTCAAATTCAAAGCCTATATATATTTGGAGTTCAGTTAATGCTTCTACATCGATAAATATATTCTCATGCAATCAATCACTACGTCAGACTAAAGCTTCAAACTGTTTGTGATTCAAAATCACACCAACCCAACCTCGATTCAAGTCTGTCTTATCGAGAGAAAGGAGATCACCTTGCTAGCTAGTGGTTTTCTAGTGGTAACGTAGAGGTAATCTGTTGTAAAGGGACTCGACCCTTATTAGTGCATTAGTATCCTTCTAGTTTTGATTGATACTTGTGGTTCGTTCTCAGCGAGTATAAAGAAGAAGAGTATCCTAGTAGTGGATAATCTGATCTAGTTTCGATCAGACCGTGGATGTAGGGATTTTCCGAACCACGTTAAACAACTGTGTCATTTACCTTTCTGCATATTTATATTCAGTTGTTTATTTATTCTAACCCTTGCACTATCATTTAAACTGCATCTCAATCAACCTGCTTTAACGATCTGGATTATAATTAAGGTTTTCAATATAAGAGCACCAACTAAGTCCACCATATTTCCGCACACACAATACTTCGAAAGGAATAAGATCACTCTTATTATTGTCTAAGTATTTACACTAGAGAGCAACCTGTTTGGATTGATCTGCTATCGATCTGTCGATCGATCTGGTCAGTCATCTGCCGAGCAATTTCTTCTTCAAGAATAGCTTGAACTCTCTAATAATTAGTTAAGTAAACTGAAAAGTTTGTATTTGGCGTATCCCCCCCCCATACACCAAACCTTGCTCTTTCGGGACCAACAAGAGATTTCCTCGATCACAGTTTCCAAAGGTGTGCTAATCATCACAAGTATAGAAGATTTAACAAATTTATGTCAGAAAATAGCTTTATAGACCGCAGTTAGGGTGGTAATGAGTGTCAGAGACACTTCTAATTTCCAAGTTCCCCATTGACTTAAGAAATCGTTTATTGGAAAATTTAATTTCCACGTGGCATGGTCGTATCTCATCATATTCTTTCATCTCTTGTGCATCATTCTGCTTCTTGTTAATCTATTTTTTTTTTTGTTAATCTGGTTGACAATCTAGTTTTTCATTTTGCGTGATACTCTCATCTGTGATACAATGATCTGGTTATCAAAGCTAGTGCTTTTGCTTTTCATTGTTCTGCTCCATGATCTGATTATGTCAATCTGGTATTGACTTGGTTCTTTCATCTATGTTTTTCATTCAGCTTGTCATTCTCCTTTATGACTTCAGAGAATAGCTTCTTTATGCTGGTGTGGCTTTTGAACATCTCATTAATTTCATCCCATGAGACTTCTGGATCATCTTCTTTTCCTGAATCATAGACAAGTTTATTTGAAGACATAGAAGCATGAGAATTTACCTCGTTCTTTTCAAGTCCGTTGTCCAATCCCATGTAGCATTCATCCCAATCTTCATCTGTTTCCTCTCCATAGAATGATTCATCATTATCTGATGAACTATCAGACATATGACTTGAACTGCTTGAGTCTTCTTCAGCTATCATGGCCTTGCGTTGAGCTTTGAGTTTCCTATCTCTTTTAGCTCTTAGCACTTCTCTTTGACTTTTTGACAAGTCAGGACAATCTGTCTTGAAATGACCTGTTCTGCCACATCCATAACATGTATAGTCAGTAGAGTTAAAAGTTTTACCATTACTTTTAGTGTCAGTTTTGTCATCAGATCGTTCTGTTTCTTTGTTCTTCTCGTATCTACCCTTGTTATCTTTATAAAACCTTCGATATTTTCTTGATCTAATTTCCATCTTATCCATCCTCTTGGCGATCATAGCAAATTCCTTGAGTAGCTTATCGTAACCTCCTTCTTCTGGTGCTGCAGTTAACACTGGTTCATTTGTTTTGCACTTCGCTTTGAAGGCGGTCTTTTTCTCTTTCTTTGAATTGTTTTCATTCGTCTTGCTTGAAGAATGATCCGATCCATGTATTCTTCTGATGTCACATTCGTGAACAACCAGATGATCGAATAGAGCTTCAACAGACAGATCATTGAAATCAGCACGTAGTGGCTGCATTGCTGAGTAGATCTCCTAGCTTGGTGGTAATGCTCTGAGAATTTTGAGATTCTTCTCTCTCTGTGTGTACTTGTTTTTATTAAACGCGGAGACTTCAAGTAACACTTCTATGAATCTGTTCTTCAGCTGCTCGATGATTTCTTCAGGTTTTATCTTGAATTCATCGAACTTGTTGCACGTTAGAGATAGCTTATTCTCGATCATTGCTTCAAAACCTAGGTTTAATTCTCTCAAAGCTTCCCACATCTCCTTGGCTGTGTCAAGATCTTGGATCTTAGCCAGATGAACTCCTTTTACCATACTGGAGATGATTCCTTTGGCAAAGTCATCAAGATTTGCTTCTCTTGTTTCTTCAGATGTGTACGTTTTGGGGTCTTTTAGTATACTCTTTAACCACTCCAGTTTCCGTGATACGGGTTGATTCTTCATAAATGACTAATGGCCCTTCTTCGATCACTTTCCACATCAGACAGTGATGAGCCTTGAGACACATCTTGATTCTGAAACTCCATTCTCTGTATCCTTGGATTGAGAATTCTTCACATGCTTTGATGATAGAAGATTCCATAATGACAGATAGTATGCAAGTGAATGAAATTTTTTTTTCCTAGATCTAATCAAGTTGACCACGCAGGATTCACCCTTGTGAAAACAGAAACAATGGTCTTATGAACCACTGCTCTGATACTACTTGTTGGTCCTGAAAGAGCAAGGTTTGGAGTATGGGGGGGGGGGGGGGATACACCAAATGCAAACTTTTCAGTTTACTTGACTAATTACTTAGATAGATTTAAGCTTCTGAAACCAGATCGCTAGTTGTGATAGATCAGATCGATAACCAGATCGATCTCGTTCTGTCCAGGCAGAAACTCTCGTGTGAATAACACTTAAGCAGAAATCAGGAGTAATCTTGACTTCTAACAGAGTGTTGTGTGCGGAATATGGTGGACTTAGTGAGTGCTCTTGTTTAGAAAACCTTTTGAAATCTTATTCAGGGATTTAGCAGATCGATTAAAAATGCAATTCGAATGAGTGTGCAGATTAGTGAATAAAACAACTGAGTTTTAAAATGTAGAAAGTAAATAACATAGCTATTTACGTGGTTCAGGAAACCCCTTACGTCCACAGTCCAATCCAAACTGGATTAGATATCCACTACTAGGATACTCTTCTTATTTATACTCGCTGAGAACGAGATACAAGTTTCAAACACAATCTGTTTTGAAACTTATGCACAAATAAGGGTCGTGTCCCTTTACAACTTACAAAAAACTACTATAACTGGTTCTCTTCACTTAAATCCATTAGAAAACTACTAGCTAGCGAAGATCTCCTTTCTTCTTCTCGATAAGACAGACTTGAATCGAAGTGTGATTTCGATCACGAACGGCTCAGAACACGATCTGGTGAGTAGAAATCTTATCGAATGAATGTTTCACTGGATGTTATAATTTCTGGGCAGAGTAACAACTTGTTGATTGTAGATAGTAGACTTCTCGTTATCCTCCAGTCTTTGTTCCAAGCATTTACAGGTGTAGAATTTTGAAATTCTAACCGTTGAACCTGATTGGTTTGGAATAAATGTGATTTATCAATCAAGGATATTGAATCCCTAAATTGTCTCCTCGTGCATTTGGAAAGTTTGACTGACGCTTTCGTAAATATGGAAAGCAGATTGTTGACAAATACTATTTTTCCTTCTTTGCGTGTGGTTGATTTTCCTTCCATCTTAATAGCACGAATGATGTGGCAAAGTGTTTGGGACTCTTCATCAATTAATATGGTCAAAGCGTATGTTTTGCCAATTAACTGATAGTTGAACTGATATCATCTGGTTCGATCTTGAACATCGATCTGGTCACACCAGATTGATATCGATCTGGTCAGGGGTCGATCTGGTCCTTCAGAAGGTATGCTCCAAAGTATGGTAGACTCTTCTGAGAGTTCTGGTAATTAATTGAGTGACCATTCTGATGGGTATTCTGTTCGCTTCAATCTGCTGTCGATCTGGTCCAGGATCTAATGAAAAATAGAATGACTTCTATAAGATGAAATCCTTTACATGTTAAGTCATTTTTCTAACCTAGACTAAGATCTGTTCTCTATCAGATACACTTTATATTGTAGTGTTCTGGTACATGTAGAACATATTGAGATCTATCAAGACAGAATAAAATCTAAGTGTGTTTTCGAAAGAACATCATCAAAACCAAATATTGTGGGGTTTCCAACAAGGACCAGTTCAATATCGATGGATGTACTCATTTGAGAGGTACTTCAAAACAACTTAATTACAAGTGATATTTCAACTTATACATTATGTTTAATGCTTTCCACCACAATCATTTCAATACAGATATTTGAGAAAATTGAAAAATAATGTGAAGAACAAAGCAAGTGTTGAGGGATCCATATGTTTTGCATACTTAGTGGAGGAAGCCACTGCATTTTGCTCATATTATTTGGAGGATCATGTCAGTACGATACATAGAGAGTTGCCTCGCAACTACGTTGGAGGATGCTCTACTAGTGGGGAACAAGATCAACCAGACTTGCTTTCCATATTCTAATTTGCTGGAACTGGTGTTGGAAAGATAGCCAAAAGATCACTGGATGATAGGGAATACAGAACTGCTCATCTATACATACTCCATAATTTTGTGGAGATCGATCCATATATCAAGTAAAGTTTTACAACTCAATATATATAACACTTCTATTTAATTTAAGATGTAGCTTTTATCAACTAATATCTACTTGTTGTATGAAGGGATTACGAATCAAAACTCATGCTCTCAAATCCATAGATTTCTGACATGGACATTGACAAGAAAATGTCGACAAAATTTCCTGAATGGTTTTGCACATATGTGAGTCAAATTGACATTAATCTAACTTAAATTTAATTTATAATTAAGATATATGCATCAATACTTAACAGATCAAATATTATAACTTTTTGGTGATATATGTACAAACTTATGTAACAAATCCTGTAATATGGGATATTGCACGTGGACCTTCACCAATGATTACAACATATCATTTTTATTTGGTGAATGGTTATAAATTTCACACAATATCTCATGGAACTCACAAAGCCGCTATGAGCAGTGGTGTGTGCATCAAAGCTGGTAACTATGGAGACTCGAAAGAGACAGATATTTATGGAAAATTAGTCGAAGTGTGCGAACTCACATATCCAGGGGTATACAATAAAAAGGTCATTTTATTCAAGTGTGACTGGTTTGACACTTCGTCGACAGGTACAAAGATTGATCCTCAATTCAAATTAGTGTCTGTAAATCATACACGCAGACTTAGAAAGTATGAACCCTTTGTATTAGCCGTCCAAGATACACAAGTATATTACTGTTCATATCCAAGTATGAATCAATAGTGTAGAGACTGGTGGGAAGCTTGTTCTATCTAGGCAAGGTCCAATGTCGATATTGCTCAAGTTGATGTGTCTAGTTCTACATTAGAGTCACCGTATCAGGAGGATGATGATGTGAATGTAGTAAACATTGTTGATGTAAATGATACTATATTACTTCAACGAGACGGTGACCGGGTAGAAATTGAAGATGATGAGGAAAATCAAGACACTAATACTGTCCCCGAAACAAAAGAGGATGAAGAAGATGATGATGAATATGAAGAAGATGAAGCTTCAGATGAAGAAGAAGAAGATGACGATGATGACTATGTAGATGAGGAAGATGAAAATGATAATGAAGAAGACGACAAAAATTAGCACATTGTGTAGAAAACTTACCACATTCGAATTTCAATTTATTATTTATAAATGCAACGCATTGTATGTTTAATATAAAACTTCAACTTATACATTTCTTGTTATAAATGCAACTTATTTATTAATTTTCAACATAATAGATGTCTTTCGGTCAGAGATCTTCATCACGAGATGATATGTCTACTCCTCGAGGAAGGGGTGCATGACGTTCTCCTCTTTCTATCGGTCGGGGTAGTTCCCCGGGCTCATCATTCGGATATGAGTCTGGGATGGGTATGAGCCACCACAATGGTGGCATACATTTAGGTGGTCCATCGTCTGGCTCCGATACGGATCATCAGGGGGAGCAGAGACCCATAGGGGACTTCGTTCTCTCAGTGAGTGAGCTGGGTTATGTAATTACAATCACATATTCAATTTTAACAAATATTTAATAAGTAATTTAGAAGACTAATATAAATCAAACTAAAATGATTTATGTAGGGGACTTTACTTGCATGGCGCCCCGACTGATTACATTTGGGAACTATAGATAGTTCCCAATCCAACTGGATACAGTTGGAAGCTGTTGGATCGGGAGCGCCCATCAGAATCGACGTACTGGCCCCACACACCAACACTTTCTTTCCCAGCCTGCTTTGTCTTCACTGACACGCTTAACCTTGGAGTTTCTACTAAGGGGTCACCTGAAAAGATGATGCACCATGTTGGTATGAGTAGTACTAATCAATTCATTTAACCTCTCGTCAACAATGGTAGTGCAGGCCCTTTTCGACTAAGGCAGGCCGCACTCCCATAAGTTCTCTCGGGTACGATACACGGAGGACCCCCCCTCCGGGAGGTGCTGGAGTCCACTTCCCAACAGAAGCTGACACCTAAGGACGTGAGGTAGCGATACTGGGAGGAGTTTAATGTTTGAAAAATTTCTAAAACTTTCAAATTCATTCTAAATTATAACTTATAACTAAATATTGAAGTTAACTACAATTTCTAACATACTATTTGGATGCTAGAAAAAATTTACTTGGGAACCATCTCTCGATGCCAAGATTCAAGAGCTGTGGTACGATAAGTGCTGGGAGAGATATAAGGATTATATCTGCGGGATAAAGAGGAGGAGGAATGATCCCCCACCTAGTGGGAAGTCGGGATGGTGGACTGATGAGGTCTGGGCGGGTTGGCTCGCTTACTGGTCTAGGGATGATGTTGTTGCTAAATCCTAGGCAGCGAGGCGCAACCGACTGTCTGAGCCCCAGGGACCGGAGACTGGTCTTATCAAGCATAGGGGACCGGGGACTGGTCTTATCAAGTATAGGGGAAGGTCGAAGTCCATCATGCAACGAGCTGAGAAAAAGGTAATTTAAAATCATAATTTCAAACATGTTTTATAGTTTTAATTCATATACACATGTTTCAATAACACAACCCCGATTGGTATGTCATGCACAAGCTGTTGAGAGGAGAGTACAATCGATAGACTGCATGTTCGGCTCCTTCCTCGATGAGCATCGGTACCCAGACGGGACATACACCGATACGAAATCAGAGGCGATAACAGTAAGTCTTAATTTTAAAGTAATATATATAGTTTAATAATTGCAACCTTTATAATATGTTATTAACAAATGTTCATTTCTTGTTTAATTACATGCAGACTGAGGTGTTTGCCCCTGCTGACGTGGAACGGGCCCAGCTGCCTGAGGGGGACCACGATGCGGTGGATACCAACGAGCTATACTTGGAGGTTCTTGGTGCCCCAGACAAGAATAAGAGGTTGTTCGGTACGAGAGGTGCAGGGAAGGCGTTGAGAGCCTCCAGGTTCAGTGGATCATCGTCCGCCTCACGAGCCACCAGGAGCGAGGTTGAGGACCTGCGGCGCGACAGGATTACATTGCCGAGTAGCGGAGATTGGTTGACCAGATGACGCTCGTGCAGACTCAGTACGCTCAGATGATGCGGTGGATGCAGTCTCAGCAGCAGGGAGGAGCAGGTGGTCCCTCATTTCCCCCATTTCCCCCTCCAGATTCTGATTCCTGGACTGTATTTGTACGGTTGCTACATTCATACTCATACTATTGTTTTGTATTTCAACATTTATAACATCTTTGTTTAATTATATTAAATTTCGAATTTTAATCGATTTCGTAATTTTTAAATTATCGTTCAATGTTTTATTTTATTTGTATTGTTTGTTGTGATAGGTTATATTTTATAGGTATTACAAAAACTAAAAATAAAAAAAAACCTAACGACAGACTTTGTATCCGTCGTTAGGTCAACGGTCAAAGGTTGACGACGGATCTATAGTCTGTCGTTAGCTAACGACGGACTGTAAATCCATCGTCAACCCTCTAGCTCCATCGACGCTCACTGGGGGAGACCTAATGGCGGAATATACTTCCGTCGTTAGCTAACGACGGACTTTATATTGAGCCTAATGAGGAGCGAAATGCAGATGGAATATTCCGTCGCTAGTCCGTCGTTAGGACTCACGGACAATTGATTTCTAGGTCGGACGATGGAATATTCCATCGCCTGTAGCCCTTTTTTTGTTGTGCTCCTCATCGGTTCTCTCTAGCTCTTTGAACATTCTACTTGTTCTGTCCCTTTTTTCATGTCCTTGCCTTTCTTTTGAGAAACTTCCTTACTACTAAAATCCTGCAAAGTAGACTTTTCAACCAAAGAATTAGTAGTATCAATGTAACAACTATCAAAAAAATTAGCGGATGGTGCGGTATGACTTTTATGTGCAGAAAAATATATTTCTTCATCAAGAACAAATATTTTAATGGTACTCTTTTTAACATCAATAATGGTATTCGTGGTAGCCATAAAGGGTCTTCCTAGAAGTAGTGTATGCTCAACTCCATTCTCGTGCGCATCCATTATCTCAAGAACAACAAAATCCACAGGAACGATCAAACCACCTATCTTAACTAGAGCGTCTTCAATTATGCCTCTAGGGTGCCTCACAAATCTATCTGCTAATTGTAAACACATGCGAGTGGGTTTCAGCTTACCTAATCTTAATTGTTTAAAAATATAATAGGGCATAAGATTAATTCCATCTCATAAGTCTAGCATGCCTGATGCTACCTTACCATTACCTAAAGTGTTATCGATAACGAAGCTACTTGGATTGTGCTGTTTAGGAGATAAAGGCTGCTGCATGATAGTACTTGCCACTTCAGATACTGTGACTAGTTCTTGATCATCAAATTTCTTCTTTTTTGAGATCAGCTCCTTGAAGAACTTGACATAGGAGGGAATGCTCTTAAACACTTTGAGGAGGAGGACATTGATGGTGACTTTGGATAACATCTTATATAGGTCTATGAAATGCTGCTCACTTTTAACATTCCTTAACTTGCTGGGATAAGGAATGGGTGGTACATACGGATTGACCGCCTTATGAAGCTCATCGTTGGACTGTTTTCTCTCAATTTTAGGTGGTGGTTCTTTCTCCTTTTTAGGTATATGATACATCTCCATCTTCTTTTTGACTGCTTTCCCGTTCCTATGGACTGTAACAGCTTGAGCTTAATGAGGTTGTTGGCCCTATCCCAGAATATTTCTCGTCTGATGGTTTTGCTGCAACTGGTTAACGAAGCCAGAAATCTACCCCATGGCTGTCTCGATGTGCTTAATTGTTGAATCCTGAGCCTCTCAAGCCTTCTTGATCTCATGCATAAACGCAACTTAACTGTCTTTAATAGGTGATTTTTGAGGGGGAACAAGCTGATGCGGATACTGCTGCGGAGGATAAAATTATTGCTGTTATGGGGGAAAATACTGTGGTTGTAGTGGGTAGTACTGCTGCTATTGTAGATATTGAGGGTGGAAATTCGGAGCAAGGGGCCGTCTATTTTGGAAGTTTTGTGCTCCTTGCCCTTGGAATTGGGGTTTTCATCCTGAATTTTGTTGAGGTTGAGGTTGGGGTGTGAATCCTTGTGCCTCGTAAACTTCAGCTTGTCACTCAATCGTCATTTCGCCCATGTGCTGGCACCTATCTTCAGTGTGTCCGTATTCGCCGCATATTCCACACTGCTCCTGTGCAACTGGCTGTCTAGGTGGTGATGGGGGTCTTTTCATTTTGAGCTCTTGTAGTTTCCTCATTATCTCAGACATCTGCTTCTTTAAATCTAGGCTAGCGGTCACTACACTTGCATCCACATGGCGAGGTCGAGATGATTTCTGTTGGGAACTTGTTGCAAGTGTCTCAAATATCTCGTTCATCTCCTCGGCTATTTTAACTGCTATATTTCCCCCCGCTGAGCTGTCCACCATGAACTGTATGGTCTGAAGGAGACCTTCATAGAAGTACTGGCATATCATCTTCGGTGCCATCTGATGATGCGGGTGTTGGGAACCCTTAGAAATAATTTTGATGATGTTCTTTCGAAACACACTTAGGATTTTGTAATTTCACTCATTGCTTTATCTTGTCCATGCTGTAACAAAAAAGGTTGTATAAACCTTATCTGATAGAGGAGCTAGCTTGATAGATCGAACCTTAAGATTGGCTCACTGTAAAGGAAAGATCGAGCTATAAAATCTTGACCATAACTTTTCAATCTCTAGAATAGGCTTAGAAGATGACACATTATAAAAGCCAGAACACCTTAAAGGAGTTCTGACTTATAGGAGTCATCAGGTGTGCTAGGAAGTTCTACCGTGAAGGAAGCTCAACGAACAAAAGAGAAGAGAAACAAAAGAGAAAGTACCAAGCCTCTATTCAACAGGTTCTATTAAAGGAATGAGATCAATCAAGATCAACTCAAATCAATCAAGGAGATTGCATTTTACCCTACAAGGTGAGACCCGTTTTATGGAAACAAAGATCTTCAGCAATGATTATGGATTGATTGATTAGTCAATCAACCAACGGTCAGAATTTTGATTCTGCACTATAAAAGCTTCAATTCAAAGTATGCAAATATACGAATTCAACTATCAAAAGCTGTCACTCTGCCCAGACCAACTAACATGCATTCAAACGTTCAAGAGTGAAGATATCAAGCTCCTGCATACTATTTTTGAAGCTACACCATTTCCTAAGAAAACTTCAAGTTGTAATCTCGATTTAAGTCTATCTTGTCGAGAAGTTAAAAGTTTGGATCATTCAAAGTTTAGTAGTTTTCTAGGTTTTGATCGTGACGTGTTGAAGGAGAATTTTCTCTGTAAGTTGTAAGGGACATGACCCATAATCCGTGCAAGGATACAGTCTAGTTTTGACTTGTATTCTTGGCTCGTACTCAACGAGTATTAAGAAGCAAGAATTCTAGTAGTAGATTTCCAATCTTGCTTGATTGGACCGTGGACGTAGGGGTCTTCCCGAACCACGTAAAATTGACTGTGTTATTTAAATTCTGCATTTTATATCCAGGCATTTTATCACTAACTCATCATTCTCATATTCATTCGTATTCTGCAAACCTGTCTTGCTAAAGAACACTTGGACGAAGAAAAGGTTTTCATTAAGAGCAACCAACTAAATTCACCATCTTCCGCACACAGTTCTGTTAACGAGTAAACCTCTCACAAAGTTTATACTCTCTCAACATATCACCCAAGAGTTTCTTTGGACCAGATCATCTTCTCATAAGAGAACCTACTCTAGTCAACCTGAAAGTCATTCTTGATATAAGAATGGTTTTTACTCTTGAAATAAAACGTCAAGTAAACTAGAAAAGTTGGTATTTGATGTATCAGAGCAGTGGTTCAGCTGACCATTGTATCTGTTTCACAAGGTTAACTCCTCTGTGGTCAACTTGAATAGATCTAGGAAAACCTTTATTCCTTTGCATACTATCTGCTATCATGGAAGCTTCTCTTGTCAGGGCTTGTGAAGATTTCTCTATCCAAGGTTACAAAGAATGGAGCTTCAGAATCACAATGTGTCTCAAGGCTCATTATTGTCTCATGTGGAAATTAATCCAAGAAGGTCCACTAAAAATCAATGAGGAAGAAATTGTAGTAAATGTTGGACCTAATTCCACTGTTACAACCAACTGAGTACTTAAAGATCCCAGGAAATACATTGCTGAAGAAAGGAGAGAAGCCAACCTAGATGACTTTTCGAAAGGTCTTATATCAAGCACAGTCAAAGGAGTATATTTGGCAAATATATGTAATCTTGATACAACTAAGGAAATGTGAGATACTCTACGTGATCTTAGTCTTGGATCGAAAGAAATGATCGAGAACAAACTCCCAATCGCCTACAACAAATTTGATGAATTCAAGATGCAACAAGGCGAATCTATAGAAGAGATGAAGACAAGATTCATGGGAATCTTACAGGAGGTTTTTGCTTTGAAGAAAGATAAATATACTCAACGAGAGAAAAACCTCAAAGTCGTTCGTGCATTGTCAGCCAGTTGGGAAATCTACTCTGCAGTTCACTCTGTGAGACTAGATTTCAACAGGCTCACTACAGAAGCACTATTTGACCTTCTGGCAAGTAATGAGTGTGATATAACACGTATTCATGGAACTAACTCTTCTTCTAGCAGGAAAACAAATAACTCTAAGAAGGAGAAAGATGTAGCATTCAAAGTAACTTCTACAGAAAATGAACAACCTAGTTCTGATAAAGAAGTTTTCTCAAAAGATAAACTGCTAAAGGATTATGCTATGATTGTGGGAGAACATGTCATTTCAAAACATATTGCCCATATCTCACAAAAAGCTAGCGAGAAGAGTTAAGAGCCAAAAGAGATCGACGCTTAAGAAAGGAACGGAAAGCTATGTTGGCAGAAGAAGAATCAAGCTCTAGTCATTTCTCTAACATTTCATCCGACAATGATGAAGCACTCTATGCAAAAGAACAAGAAGAATATTAAGATGAATGCTTTATGGGAATAGACAATGGTCTAGATCAGAATGAGGTAAACTCTCATAATTCTATATTGTCTAACAAACCTATCTATGATTCTTGTGATGAAGATGAAGCAGAGAAATCATGGAAATAGATCAGTCAAGTTTTAAAAGATCATGCAAAACTTGAGAAGATGTTTCAAACAGTTGTTAAGGAGAATGACAAATTGGTAAACAAGGTCAGGACTGCTGATCAAGAGATAAAGATAGAAAATCAAATCAAGAGCAAAGATGAAGAAATATACTCTCTCAATGCAAAGATTGCAGACTCGATTAAGAGAAATGAAGTCTGTGAAGAAAAGCTCAAGAAAAGCCAAGCACATGAAAGAGACATGAACAAACGAGAAGAAAGACAATCCATGATTCTCGAGATGCAAAATAAGTATTCTCATGAAAACTGAATTGGTTATAAAGGAAACAAAGAAAAGGCAGAGTCAGTCTTTGTTATAGAACGAAATGCAATACCAGATCAAATGATTAACTTGAAGAATAAAGAGAAGCAACCTCAAGCAATTTTGATGAAGAAAAATGATTATAATCGACACTACTAGCCGAAGGGACAAGTAGCTAGCAAGAACAATAAGTCCACTTCTAAACAGCAGGAGAAGAGGTTGAAGTCAAAAGTTCAGAAAACCAACACTTCTCAAAAGAAGCAGAATAAGTAGAAAAGGAACAGATCCATGTACAAGGCCACTAAGTTCATTGGTGAACAAGGAAGACAGAAGATTACTACCTATGAATTTATTCCTTGTGGTAACTATATTTGGGTTCTAAAAGGAACACATATTACTAACAAAGCACCCGTATCTGGATGGGTTGCTAAGTCTGTGTGATTGCAGGTTGGAAGAAGCTTGAGAAGGAGTAAAACTACCAAAGGATCGGTATGGATAATAGACAGCGGATGTTTGAATCATATGACATGGAAAAATAATCTACTATCAGATTATGTCGAAGGAGAAGGACCACAAGTTACCTTCGGATGTAACTCAAAAGGTTGCACAAGAGGTTATGGTAAAGTTAAAATTGGCAAGACCACCATTACCAATGTTTCATATGTTGAAGGTCTAAGTCATAATTTATTTTATGTTAGTCAATTTGTTCAAACGGTAACAATATTATCTATGATACT
Organism: Leonotis leonurus; assembly: GCA_026898415.1. Classification (NCBI taxonomy): domain Eukaryota; kingdom Viridiplantae; phylum Streptophyta; class Magnoliopsida; order Lamiales; family Lamiaceae; genus Leonotis; species Leonotis leonurus. The sequence goes on along the minus strand of JAPKLX010000356.1, from coordinate 11,665 downwards.
AACAATTGTTTTGTGAAGAACAAAGAATGATATGAAACTCTCTTACCGGTGAACTACATGATAAGTTATACATAGTTCAATGGGAGAATACCATTGAAACTTGTCTTTTAACTAAGACTGTTTCAGAAACTAATTGGCTATGACATAAAAGAATGAGCCATCTCAATTTCAAGGCCATCAACAAGCTGGTACGATAGAAACTGGTAGAAGGGCTGCCAGACCAAGTGTTTGATAAAGATCATATATGTGAAGCTTGTCAAGAAGGGAAACAAACAAAGGCATCATTTCAAAGCAAGACTGCACACTCAACTACAAGAATACTTCGAACTACTACACTTAGACTTATTTGACCCAGTAACGCAATTAAGTATCAACGGTAGAAAGTACACTTTAGTTGTTATTGATGATTATTCAAGATTCACTTGGGTGATATTTTTGTTTAAGAAAAAAGAAACCATGGAGAAACTACCAGATCTGTTAACCAAGATTACTAGACAAAAGGAGACCTCCATCATCTACATCAGAACTGATCGTGGAACTGAGTTCTTAAACCAAAAGATTGAGGAGTTTTGCAACAAGATGGGAATAACGCATCAAACCTCGGCAACAAGAACACCTCAACAAAATGGAGTAGTTGAAAGGAAGAACATATCACTAGAGAAGTTGCATGTACTATACTCAATGAAACAAATTTAACAAAGAAGTTTTGGGCGGAAGCTATAAACACTGCTTGCTACACCCAGAATAGATCAAACGTCATTGTTCGACAAGGAAAAACTCCATATGAACTATGGAACAACAAGAAGCCTTGAATTAAATATTTCAGAACTTTTGGCTATAAATGTTACTGATGGAACCCGTATGAGGGGCTCACTTAACCGCATGATCCATAGATTAATTAACCATACATATAATTAATTCTTAACACATAGGAGAGTATAATAAAGCGGAATCTAGAATTATACCTCCTCCTACGAAAGTCCTCTGCATGTGGAGAAGCGATTTGAATCGCTAGCAATGATCCGCAATCCACTCCGTTTGGATCTACAATCTTCAACTCCTCCAATCCGACCTTAGGAACTTCTATTCTATGGCCCTAATATCTTCTAGAATATCGTGTGGGCGAATCTATCTAGAAGTAAAGAGAAGAGAAGATGAAAATACACAGCGTGAAATACTGTATTATTTTCAAGAAAATAAGAGAATTAATCTCTTAAGGGGCGTCGATTTCTGGCTGCTAAGCGTGTAATACACGCCCCTCTCCTCTCTCTCTTCTCTTTATATAGTCTCTTGGGCTAGAATAGGGTTTCCAAGGAGAACGAATTAAACCCCAAATAATAGATACTTTAATTCCCTCTTTATCTTTTGCAAGTTACAATAATAATTCAAATTTCAATTTGAATTAATTCTAAAATTAATGTGGGCTTGGAAAAATCCATAATTAGATTAAATTAATTTTCAAGTCTCCTTTTGGGCCAAATTAGATTTAATTAATTGGTCCGGCCCAACCATTAGACTTAAATTAATTTATTTAAATTAAATTGTCCCCCAATTAATTACTCCATGTAAATGCAATAAAGAGTAGTTTCTATTATAAATATTTATCGACTCCACTATAGGATACATATTGAACTCGTTTATATTCATTCGAATTACGGACATAATCCTTGTTCGTTAATTTATTCCCGCGCGTTGAAAATTTTCTAAATCCATTAATTAATTGAGTTTGCTGACAACTCAAAATAATTAATATATTGATGCGTGAATGAATCCGGTTAAGACCTTTAATATTACACATGGAATAAATTCCAGCCGGCCGGGCTTCTCATGTAATAAACCTTTCTGAAGGCCTCACATGGATTAAATTAACTCGTGTCACCGAGACGAGATTCTGTACGACTGACAATCGAGTCCTTCTGGCTAAGCCTATGACTACTACCCAAAACATCATTGTATAGAGTTACGAAAAACTCGCAAGTATCGATGAATCAAAGTAGCGTATAATCAACCGCCTATACTAATGTCATCGTCACAGATTAAGAAATAAAATTAACTTTTTCCGAGATCTGTCGTTCTAAGTATCAACACATTAGAACTTATCTCACCGTGAAACCTCTCAATATGTATATGCAAAGCATGTGTAACAGCTTATACATACCGACATCATTCTGCGAGCTAAGGTCAGCCGCATCGAAGTGATATTGCAGCCATTACCGTCTAGACTGTCCAAGTCTGTCTAGACTGTGACTTTATATTACAAAGGAGCCGACTGTGTTCCCTTCCGCGATCATCGATCCACCACACATTCTATAGTTGTAATAAATGGACTTGTTTGATATTAAATATATATATAATATATATGAATAACCAATGATAGAAACATTTATTCTTATTAAAGTGCAATTGAAAACATGTTTGATACATCGTCCAAGCATAAAGCATGCTTTGAGGTATACAAACCCTAACAATCTCCCACTTATACTCAAACATGCTTTAGAGTATACAATCTGTGTCGCATGACATCACAAATCTCCCACTTATACCTAAACCAGGTCTACTACACGTCTCACCCCAAATCCCTCTAAGCGCCACTCCAACGTTTTACCGTTCAGGCTCTTTAAGGATTGGTCAGGTGTTGGGAACCCTGAAGTATTTTGGTTTTGATGATGATCTCTCGAAACACACTTAGTCTTTACAGCTTTAATTTTGTATCAAACTGTTCTACATGTTTAAACAGATCACTACACATAAAGTGAACTCTGATAGAGAACAGATTAGGAGATGACTTGGCATGTAAAGGAGTTATTCCTATAGAAGTCATTTCTATAATTGTCCAGGATGAAGACCAAGACATTATTTTTTCTAGAGAAGAAATCGATCTGCTATGAAATTCACCGACCAGATCACCGACCAGATTGATGATCACATCGAAGCACTAGATCGATAGAATCATCAAACCACCAGATAACATCATCCTACACATCATATCCATTTGCCACTTCATTATTGAAATCCATCCACTAGGGTTTGGAAGGAGAATCCATGATTGACACGAGGAAGGAAAGTAACCGTTAGCGATCTGCTTTCCATACTTAGAGGATTGAGTCAACGTTTCTACAAGGCAAGAACAGATATGATGGACATCATTGATTGGCAATCTACAATCAATCTCATGCCAATCAACAACGGCTAGAATTTCAAATTCAAAGCCTATATATATTTGGAGTTCAAAGTCTGGAGATGATAGATGCTGCATCGATAAAACACTCTCAAACAATCAATCTCAACATCTGACTCAAGACTTCAAACTGTTCGTGATTCTTATCGAGAGAAAGGAGATCACCCTGCTAGCTAGTAGTTTTCTAGTGGTAACGTAGAGGTAATCTGTTGTAAAGGGACACGACCCTCATTCGTGCATAAGTTTCAACCAGATTGTGTTTGAGACTTGTGACTCGTTCTCACACGAGTATAAAGAAGAAGAGTATCCTAGTAGTGGATAATCTGATCTAGTTTTGATCATACCGTGGACGTAGGGATTTCCCGAACCACGTTAAACAACTATGTCATTTACCTTTCTGCATATTTATTTTCAGTTGTTTATTTATCCTAACTCCTTACTCTTCCATATAGACTGCATCCCAATTAACCTGCTTTAACAATCTGATTAATCATTAAGGTTTTCTATATAAGAGCACCAACTAAGTCCACCATATTTCCGCACACACACACAATACTTAGAAAGTAATAAGATCACTCTTATAACTGTCTAAATATTTACACTGGAGAGCAATCTGTTTGGATTGACCTGCTATCGATCTGTCTATCGATTTGGTCAGTCATCTGTCAGGCAACTTCTTGTTTAAGAATGGTTTGAACTCTCTATTAATCAAACAAGTAAACTGAAAAGTTTGGGTTTGGTGTATTCCCCCTCCCCATACACCAAACCTTGCTCTTTCGGGACCAACAAGTGGTGTCAGAGCGGTGGTTCATAAGACCATTGTTTCTATTTCACAGGGTTAATACCTGCGTGGTCAACTTGAATAGATATAGGAAAACCTACTTTCATTCACGTGCATATTATCTGCTATGGAATCTTCTGTTGTTAGGGCTTGTGAAGAATTCTCCATCCAAAGATATAGAGAATGGAGTTTCAGAATCAAAACAGCACTCAAAGCCCATCACGATCTGATGTGGAAAGTAATTGAAGAAGGTCCACTAGAGATCACTGAAGAAAAGACCGTAACTACTTCAACTGGAGTAACTACACAGATAGTTCCTAAAGATCCAAGAAAATATAATTCAGAGGAACGTCGCGAAGCCAATCTGGATGACTTTGCAAAAGTAATGATATATAGCACAGTCAAAGGCGTACATCTGGCCAAAATCCAAGATCGGGATACTGCCAAAGAGATGTGGGAAGCCTTAAGAGACTTGTGTCTAGGATCTGAAGTCATGATTGAAAACAAGCTGTCACTTGCCTACAACAAATACGATGAATTCAAAAAGAAACTAGGCGAGACCATCGAACAGATGAAAATAAGGTTCACTGGAATCCTACTTGAGATTTCAGCGTTCAAAAAGAACAAATATACTCAAAGAGAGAAGAACATGAAAATACTCAGAGCACTTCCACCTAGCTGGGAGATGTACGCTGCAATGCAACCACTTCGTCGTGACTTCAATGAACTCTCTACAGAAGTTCTATTTGATCATCTTGAAGGCCATGAATGTGACATTCAAAGAATTCGTGTACCAGATCATCTGTCCAAAAAGGCAGAAAGCAGCTCAAAGAAGGACAAAGAAGTAGCCTTCAAAGCGAAGAGCAAAACAGATGAACCTTCTAAATCTACTGCACCAGATGAAGAGAAGGGCTACGACAAACTACTAAAAGAATTTTCAATGATTGCTAAACGTATGGACAAGATGGAGATCAGATCGAAGAAATTCAGACGTTTCTACAAAGATAACTAAAACAAATTCTACAAGAAACGCGATAATGATCGATCTGATAGCAAGGATGAGTCAAAACAATAGATAGGTAAATCCTCAAAAATATCAAACTCAACAGATTATACCTGCTTTGGTTGTGGTAGAATAGGTCACTTCAAAACAGATTATCCTGATCTGTCCAAAAGCCAAAGAGAAGAGTTAAAAGCAAAAAGAGATCGAAAACTCAAATATGAACGCAAGGCCATGCTAGCTGAAGAAGATTCAAGCAACTCAAGCCATTTCTCAGATAGCACATCAGAGAATGATGAAGCATTCTATGCTAATGAAGAAGAAAGCTGGGATGAATGCTATATGGGACTAGACAACGGTCTGGATGAAGTCGAGGTAAATTCATGCAATACCAACTCTTCAAATGATCATGATCTGGAACAGGAAATAGAAGATCAATTGGAATACTCATGGGAAGAAGTTAATGAGATGTTCAAGAGCTATTTGAGCATCAAGAGACTGATTAGTGAAGTTGTGGAAGAAAATGATAGGCTGAAGAAATCTGAACAGATATTGAGCACAACAAACATCCAATTCAGTGCCAAAGTAACTGATCTGGAAGAACAGATCAAAGGAAGAGATAAAGAGATTCACTCACTAAATTCAAAGGTTAAGGATCTCATCACAAGAAACAATGTAGACGAAGAAAGAATAAGGAAAGGCAAAGAAATGATCTACAAAAGTGATGAGCGTGCTAAATTGCTAATTAGCCTGCAACAAAAAGGGACATCTGGATTAGGATATCTATGTCACTCAGAAAAGCCTTCGGGAACTACAAGTTTCGTACCAGAGAGAAAACAAATACCAAATCAAGTAATAGATCTGAAGAACAAGAAAGGTCGTCCACAGAAGATGATGATAAAAGAAACAGGATACATGCAATACTACCAAACAAAGGGTCAATTAGCTCATTACACTGAAACAGATGATAAGAATGTCAACAGAACATTACACAACAAAAATGGCAACATGACAAAGAATGTCAACAGGACATTACCTATTGAGAAGGGATTGAAGAATGATGGAATAGAAAGACACCATCCATCTGAAATCCATTCCCTATCTAGAGTTGATAATGATGGAAGCATTATTACTTGCTACATATCTGTTCCTAACCCAAAAATGTTCTGGATTCGAAAGGGAACATTTGCTAATAACCAAGCTCCCAAACGTTGAAGGGTAGCTAAGTTTAACTAATTGCAGGACCAGAAGACTGCAAGAAGAAATAAGATAGCAAGAGGAACAATCTGGATAATTGATAGTGGATGTTCGAAGCACATGACATGCAACAAGAACTTACTATCAGATTACATTGAACAACCAGGACCACAGGTCACCTTTGGATGTAACTCAAAAGGATACACCAGAGGATATGGAAATGTAAAGGTTGGCAAGACTACTATCTCAAATGTTTCATATGTTGAGGGTCTTAGCCACAATCTGTTTTCGGTTAGAAAATTCTGTGCAAATGGTAATCAGATCATCTTTGATAATAACAATTGCTTTGTAAATAACAAGGAAGGAGATGAGATACTCCTTACCGGAAAATTTCAGGACAGGTTATATATTGTCCAGTGGACAAACCAGATCGAGACCTGCTTAGTTACTGTATCAGAAACAAGCTGGTTATGGCACAAAAGATTGAGTCATCTAAATTTCAAGTCAATCAACAAGATTGTAAAAGAGAAATTAGTAGAAGGCCTACCAGATCAAGTATATGATAAAGATCATATATGCAACACTTGTCAAGCTTGAAAACAGACCAGATCCTCCTTTACAAGCAAAACAGCTCACTCAACATCAAGAATACTGGAGCTTTTGCATCTGGATCTGTTTGGACCAGTTAAACCACTAAGCATAAATGGGAGGAAATACACCTTAGCAATCATAGATGACTACTCAAGGTTCACTCGGGTCATCTTTCTGTTAAAGAAGAAAGAGACACTAGCCAAATTGCCCGATTTTCTATACAAGATCACCAAACAGAAAGAGATGAATATAGCTACTATCAGAACAGATCGAGGAACAGAATTTCTAAATCAAAAGATTTAAGCATATTGCAATAAGATGGGGATCACTCATCAAACTTCATCTGCTAGAACACCTCAACAGAATGGAGTTGTTGAAAGGCGAAATAGATCACTAAAAGAAGCAGCCCGTACTATGCTAAAGTCTACCAATCTACCCAAGAAATTCTGGGCATAAGCTATTTACACAGCCTACTACACTCTGAACAGATCATCAATTACACTCAGACATGGAAGGACACCATATGAGATGTGGAACAATAGAAAGCCTAAGATCTCTTATTTTCGCTCCTTTGGTTGTTTGTGTTACATACATAATAATGGGAAATCTCAATTGAGGACCTTTTATAGCAAAACTGATCCTGGAATATTTTTAGAATATTCTGATGTCAGTAAAGCCTATCGAGTCTACAATAAGAACTCTCATATTGTGGAGGTAACTCCTCATGTTGTTTTTGATGAGTCTATTGTTGAGTACAGGTCACCAGATGATAAACAGACAGAAAAACAGATGATTACAAGAAAGATGAATGAAATGTTACTAGAAGATATTTTAATCTGGAACTCAAAAAGTGATGATGAAGAGATCAACACTCCACCTATTGCTGATGAAATCATACAGCAAGGGGGAACAATTCAACATGAACTGGATGAAAACAGATCACCAAATGAAAGCAATGATACAGTCATTGCAGATGATGATTGACCTGAAAATCAAAATCCAGAAACAGGAGCAGATGAGAATCCATTCCAAGCTTCATCACCAGCTCACACTGAATTTGAGGAACCAACAGATCAACCTGATCCTGAGATATCTGATGAAGAGATGATTAGGAGAAGGAGATGGATACAAGATCATCCACCAGAACAGATTGTTAGGAACCCATCAGATCGTGTGAAGACCAGAAGAATGCATGGAGAAAGTTCCTTGTTAAGCTGCTATCTATCTCGCATTGAACCATCTGATGCTCATGAAGCATTAAAAGATGCAGATTAGATAACAGCAATGCAAGAAGAACTTAATGAGTTCAAAAGAAATGAGGTCTGGTAAATCGTGGAAAGACCCAAACACCAATGAGTAATAGGTGTAAAATGGGTGTTCAAAAATAAATGAGATGAGAATGGCGAAGTAGTCAGAAACAAAGCCAGATTAGTAGCTAAAGGCTATAATCAACAAGAAGGCATTGATTTTGATGAAACATTTGCACCCGTAGCCAGACTAGAAGCAATAAGGTTGTTCTTAGCATATGCTGCACACAAAAGGTTTAAGATATACCAGATGGATGTCAAAAGTGCTTTTCTAAATGGTATCCTTGAAGAAGAAGTATATGTGGAGCAGCCACCTGGATTTGAGGAAGCAGATCCAAACCAGAAATTATACAGACTGACAAAAGCAGTCTACGGTTTGAAACAAGCTCCTAGAGCTTGGTATGAGACGTTGTCCACATTTCTACTAGAATTCGGATTCAGAAGAGGATCAGTTGACAAAACTTTGTTCATCATCGAAGTGAAAGAGAATATCCTTTTAGTACAGATCTATGTAGATGATATCATATTTGGATCCCAATCTACTTATCTATGTGATAAATTTTCTGAACTTATGAAAAATAAATATCAAATGTCCATGATGGGCGAGATGAGTTTCTTTCTAGGTTTGCAGGTCAAGCAGTTACCAGAAGACATCTTCATTAACCAAGCAAAGTATATTCACGATCTGCTAACTAAGTTTGGAGTAAAAGACAATAAACCTGTTAAGATTCCAATACAGACCAACAGAAAAATTGATCCTGATCCAGAGGGAAAACCAACAAATATTACTCAATATAGAGGGATCATAGGATCACTACTCTATCTAACTGCCAGTCGACCTGACATTACATTTGCAGTAGGAGTATGTGCAAGATATCAAGCAAACCCCAAAGAGTCTCACATGGAAGCAGCTAAGAAGATATTAAGATATCTTAAGGGAATAGCTCATATTGGATTATGGTATCCATGTGAAGACAACTTTGAGCTAACTGGATACACAGACTCAGATTATGCTAGATGCAAGTTGGACAGAAAGTTAACATCTAGCACATGTCAGTTTTTAGGAAATAAACTGATCTCTTGGTTCTCAAAGAAACAGACATCTGTTGCCACAGAAGCTGAATATATGGCAGCTGGGAGTTGTTGCGCTCAAATACTCTGGTTAAAACAACAACTCAAAGACTATGAGATCGATGTCAAAGAGATACCCATTTTCTGTGATAGCTCAAGTGCTATAGCAATCACACAGAATCCTGTCTTGCATACCAGATGCAAACATGTAGATGTGAGACATCACTTTATAAGGGATCATGTTGAAAGAAAACATGTACAGATCGAGAAAATATACACTGAAATACAGAGAGCAGATATTCCCACTAAAGCATTACCAGAAGAAAGATTCAAGATGCTTTGTGGCAAATTAGGATTGTTAAATCTGGAAGAGAGGACCAGATTGATATAGTCCAGATTGATGAAGAATAGATCACGTAAAATTCCAACCGGAAATTGACACCAGATCATCAAAATACCGATTAATGATCAACAGATTGATTAAAATTCAATGTGAATTCGAGGTTCAACATATCAATCTAGAGGAGATAATATGAGATTAAAATTCCAACTGGGAATTATTAACAGATCATCACACAAGAATGATGTCCAAGTTCGAATATAGTATAAATAGATTGATAGTGGTGACAACAAGGAGATTGACTACAACAGATGACTAGAAGCCACGTGGAAACTAATTTCAAAATAAATTAATTATCTCGTTACTTAGTCAAGGGGGAATGTCAACAGAATAAATCTAATTACGACGATTATATCAGTTTCTAATCATAGCCTATATGTCTAAATTCTGACATAATATACCAAATATCTTATTTTTGTGATGATTAGTACTGTGTTTGGGAACTGGGATCTCGAAGATATTTAACAAATCAAGAAAAAGGAAGCAACTTGACGGCTCAAACCAACACGCGCTGCACTGCAACCCTAGGATCAAAAGCGCGTATATCTGACGCAGAGTAGAGGCGGTGATAGACTGCAAGTCTATAATTCAGAAAAGCGGGAAAAACTAAAAAGGGAGGATTAAATCTAAACCCTTAATTTTATTTCCTTTAATCTACACCGTGAATCATTTATCTATATATATGTGTTAAACTGTTTGTCTACTACCTTCTCTTTTCTTCTTCAACAAGCACTTAGCAAATTCCCACCACTTCTAACTCCCTCAAACCTTTCAAAAATCTCTCAAAAATGGCTCCCAAATCAACTCTGTTTCTCGAGCAAGTGAAATTTCTGAACCAATATATTACTCAAGATCAATATGCCGTTCTTGACACCCATGGTTTCCATAAACTAGACAAGGCCTTCGCCCTTGTTAAGCGATGCAAAGGTTTCTCTTTGTTATTCATGTTTAAAGATTCTATATCATTATTTAACTGTTTCATGTGAACTGCTTTTATCTTTGAGGATGAGGAGATTCTGGTTGGAGGTCCACCAGAGGAAGTTGCCCCCATCTCCTCCTTTGACCCAAATCCAGAAAAAGGATTTTTCCCCCGCTCGCACTGCCAGTCCTCCATCCGCTGATCAATTAGAGCAGATCGATGAGGAGGAAGAAGAAGATGAATCCTCAGATGAGGATGTGGAGAAGAAACATGCTGAAACTGTTGTAAAGCTGCTAGAAGCAGAAGCAGGTCACTCTGTCCTTAAATCATTCCCTGGCATACAGCTCACTCCAGAGAGTTATGATGCTGCCAAGCGACTGAAACTACTCCTTCTCATCAAGGACAAATAATTGTATGTCCTTGATGCATTGCTCAAAACTAGATCAATCTCTGCACTCAAGGAAGACGAGGCTATACTTCTCAACATTTTCGAAGTCTGCTCCATTGTAGAGCTAAGAGACACTTACCTCCAGAGCATTCTTGCCATTGCACAGCATGAAGAACAGAAATTACAGATCGATATATGAAAAAGAAGGGCTGTTACACTTCTTCGAAAGTGTTGTAGATGAAGAAGAAGAGATAACTGAAGCTCACCAACAGGGTGCAACAGCACACGGACCAGAACCAGCTCAGCAATAGGCTGATGCTGTTGACCAGGCAAAGCCAGCTACAGAAAGAGATGACAACTGCACAAATTGAAGGGGAACCAGCCCAGAAACGCACAATCCAGATCGAGGTGGTTGATTATCCTCGAGAGGAAGAAGAACCTACTGGACAGAGGGTGGGAGGAAAACAGACTGATAACATCTACACCCCCTCTGTCGCAGCCACCATGGACGAATTTATGGAGACAACAAATCTGGAAGAGATACTGATGACTCAGCATCAATCTCTATGCAATGCTCAAGTCAATGATCTAATCTCCAATAAAGTGGATAAATTCATGTATGGGACTGTTGGTCCCGAAAGAGCAAGGTTTGGTGTATGGCAGTGACAGTTTGTACAGTTTGTAAGAGAGCTCAAGCTATTCTTATAAGAGAAATTGCTCGGCAGTGACTAAACAGATCGATATACAGATCAATAGCAGATTTAGTTCAAACAGATTACTCCCTTAGTGAAAACACTTAGTTGATAATAAGAGTGATCTTATTACTTTCTGAG
>JAPKLX010000693.1:0-56729 GCA_026898415.1 Leonotis leonurus | reverse complement strand
TACACCAGCGACCCTATGGGAAGCTACAACCTCTAGAAATCCCAAAATGGAAGTGGGAGCACATCGCTATGGATTTCGTGACCGGATTACCCAAATCCAAGCGTGGAAACACTGCTATTTGGGTAATTGTGGACAGACTCACGAAATGTGCTCATTTCCTACCAATAATGATCACCTATGGATCGGATAGGTTAGCCCAATTGTACGTCCGCGAGATCGTACGTCTCCACGGTGTACCAGTGTCGATCACCTCAGATCGAGACTCGAAGTTCACATCCAGATTTTGGATGAGCCTGCAAAAAGAACTAGGCACTAGACTGAACTTCAGTACTGCCTTCCACCCACAGACTGACGGACAGTCAGAAAGAACGATTCAAACCCTAGAAGATATGTTAAGAACTGTGGTTCTCGACAGAGGTGGGAGCTGGGAAGCAGTACTACCACTGATAGAATTTGCCTACAACAATAGCTACCAGGCAACCATAGAAATGGCTCCGTACGAAGCCCTGTACGGAAGAAAGTGCCGATCGCCGCTTTATTGGGATGAAGTCGGCGAGCGAGCAATAGTGGGTCCTGACTCTGTTAGTGAAATGATCGAAATTGTTCGTCAAATCAGAGGAAGAATTAAGGAAGCCCAAGATAGACAGAAATCCTATGCCGACACCCGCAGAACTGAACTGCAATTCGAGGTGGGAGACAAAGTTTTCTTGAAAGTATCACCGTCTAAAGGGGTCGTTAGATTCGGTGTTAAAGGAAAGCTGAAACCCCGTTTCGTAGGACCCTACGAGATTCTAGAAAGAATAGGGTCGGTTGCATACCGACTGGCGTTACCACCAAGCTTTGGGAACGTGCATAACGTGTTCCACGTTTCACAACTTAGAAAGTACGTGTTTGACCCAAAGCACGTTATTCACCAAGAAGAGATGATTCTTGACCCCGACTTGAGCTATGAGGAGAAGCCCGAAGCTATTTTAGACAAGAAAGTTCAACAGCTTCGAACCAAGTCAATAAATCTAGTAAAAGTATTATGGAGGCACCATGGGCAAGAAGAAGCCACATGGGAACTCGAAGAAAAGATGAGAGAAAGGTATCCAGAGCTATTTAACGAGGATATGCAAATTTCGGGACGAAATTTTAGTTAGAGGGGTAGAATGTAATATCCCGTCCTTTAACCCTAAATAAATTTCTAAGTTCTCAAATTTCTCGTGTTCGGATTGAAATTATGAGACCAGATTTGGAAATGAGTTGTGAATAACGAACGATTTCAGTAATTTAAACGTAATGTCATCACTTAGTTTGATTACATTTACAAGGATGATCATTGAGGGCGATTAATGTCTAAGATGATAGGTGCCGATATTAGCATTTAATTAGTACAAATAATTGCTTCTTGCAAGAGGAAGTATATTTGGTGATTACAGTGTAATATGCGGCTTTGCATAAAGGAAATAGACTATTAAGGGTGTGCTATACATATATAGATATATGTAATATGTAGGGTGGAATGATTATTAGAATAACACACCAGCATATGTGGTATACGTGTATATACGTGAGAAATAAATACAAATAGCTAGTACCGATGTAATGATAGAAATAAGCCAATGATTAGTAACCCATAAATCAAGTAAGCGTGCAACTGACTCGGGTACTGTGAAGGAAAATCCTATAAGCAAGGTATTAGCGTGTGATTATAGGGGAATAAACCTACTAAATAGCCTGCCACCCCTACTGCTCCTAGCCACACCAGCGACACTCCAGCTTCACCCAATCACCATACCTGCAAAATCCAAAGGATTAAGCAACCGCATTAGCTTAATCGAGAATGAAGGTTTCAGTCTTCTATATAAGGGGGAAGAATTTTAACTCAACCCACACCCAATTATCACCATACCAAAACGCTGCCGAATTTAGAGCTCGAAGAGAACCAGGAGAAGGGAAGTAGCAGCAGTAGTGTTGCGCGAAGGAGAAATTGAGACAACTTTGAGGTAAGAACTTAAAGCTCTAACATCTATGATCATGTCTCTTAAAATGTAATTTAGGAATATGTATTGCACGTGAAAAACAGACTCTAGATTGAACTTAGCATGCATAGATTTTTGAACTTAGGAACTGATCTTGAACTTAGACATTCAGCTTTAAACTTAGGTGCTGCGAGCCTGAACTATGATAAGCATGGCATGGGCTTAGGAAAAGAAAAACATACTGCTAAAATTTAGTTCAATGACTAATATGAAACTAAGATTTCTCATAGAACACATACAACACCCAAGTCAATAAAACGAATGCAACTCGAACAAAAAGAAACTTATTTGGAGAAGAATGGATCTCCGAGGGAACAGATCGAGATCGAGAAGACAGCTAGCTGCTGTCTAGAAGGACAGCTTCACTTACCACTCAACCAGTCTCGAGCAGCTCCAAACCACCTCGAACCAATCCAAATATACCTCGCACCAACCGAGACCAATCTGAAAACATGAACATTTATAAGACTCCAATAATTCATGAAATTGAGAAGGGAGGGAATTATTAAAATCCTAAAATGTTCTATAACTAAGTAAAATAGAAAATGAAACAAACATCGAAAATAAGAAAAGAGGAAATTATACCTTAAAGACGAGAAATTGTGAAGAACAGATAGTAAAAAAAACAGAGAGTGGAAGACAGAGTAAAAGCAGATGGATAAACAGATAGTAGACAACAGATAGTGAAAAGTAGAAAACAGGGTGGAAATCAGGAACAGATAGTAGACAACAAAGAGAAACAGATAGCAGATAGAAGATAGTGTAACAGATCGAGCGAGAGAGACAGCTCGCTGTTAGAGGAAACAGACAGCGAGAGGGACAGCTCGCTGTTAGAAAGACAGCGAGGCAACTCGTTGTTGGAGGGCAATCAAGCTGCCGAGTTTTAGCGGGGGCAGCCCGCAGCTGCAAGGAGCTGGAGCAGATCGACTATCTGCTGTTAAGCAGAGCAGATCGATCACAGATCGATTGCTGAAAAGCAGATCGACTATCTGCTGTTAAGCAGAGCAGATCGATCACAGATCGATTACTGATAAGCAGATCGACTAACTGCTGTTAAGCAGATAGTGGTTGGTAAAATTTTACCATCTGTTGTTGAACAGATAGTAGATGATAAAAGAGTACTATCTGTGGGAGGCAGCTCGATAGCAAGTGGTATTCATTTTAAAAAGGAAGGACAGCCAGCTGCAGCGAGAGGAAGCAGCTAGCTGTGCGCAAGAGAGAATAAGAGGGCAGCGAGAAGAGCAGCTAGCTGTGCAAGAGGAGACAGCTAGAGAAGGAGCAAGAGAAGGGCAGCGAGAGAAAGAACAGCGAGAAGGGGACAGCTAGCTGTGCGAGAGAACCAATAAGAGAAATAATAAGAGGAAGAACAGTGAGAGAAGGGGGTAGAAATTCTGTCTAAGTATGAATCTAGAGATAGTTAGGTATGGGCCAACTTGATAGTTACTGGGCTTCACGTTAAATAATTTGGGCCAAGTCTAATTAGGTAAATAATGAACCAATCGATTTAAAGATTGGGCTACTTGAATTAATCAAATGGGTTAAACCATTTTATGTCGTGGATTAAATGAATTATGTAGATGGATTATGAATAATTCTATTAGATGGAATTTACCTATTTAGTTGGACCAAGCCCAAGAAGTGAAATATTTATTAATTTAGATAAGTACATTATAATTGGTTCACTAGAATATAATCTTAAGAATTGATTTAATTAATAATCATACTAAGATATATATTAGCTAGGTTATTTTAACCTATAAAAGACTTATAGATATTTTGACTTAAGAATCAAAATATTAAATTAGAAATATCTTTAGTTATATACCCAATAACTATTTAATTGGGTATAGTAAATCCTCGAACTATGCAGTGACTTAGAAATCATTATACGACTATCTAGAAATACGACTCCTAAACTCGTGTACTAGTCGAGTTTTAAGGACCGAGACTAATCACGCATGATAACCAAGGATAATGATTCCTTGAGCTTAGAATTTATTTGATATACTCAAGTATGTATCTCACTCGAGATTCATGTTAAAGGTTTCGACGAGAGGTCGGATCCGCATCACGAGAACAAGGCAAACACCAATCAAGACCATTCAAGTAGGCTTTTCTTACCCTATGAAATATATGTGTGCATGTTTTCAAAAGAAATGAGATGTTTTTACAAGCACTGTCTGCCATAAATGTTTTCAATTTATGTATGATGCCTATCTGTTATATGATAATCGAATTCGGGTTCCAGTGAGGTTAGCGTCCTCTCTCGAACTAGTGTACACAAAGGACCGTGAGTCATCTTAGCGGGTTGGCCGGTCAAGGTGTTCGTGGGAAGTGGCCACTTCCCCGGCACATAGAACTTCAGATATGGTTGAATACAAAGAACTAGGACTGCAGTCAATTAGAACTTTCTCAAGAAATGATTTTGTGAACATAGGTGCTTTAGAGACAAAATCCCTATGTTTCACTTGAATGGCATGACAGTTATATATGTATGTGTGCGATTTCGGCACGTGTCTACTGAGTACAATTGTACTCAGCCCTGCATGTATTTCTAAACGTGCAGGATAAGAATGAAGAAGACGTGGGTGCTATGTGTTGCTTTTGTCGGACTCCATAGTAGCTGACTCTTGGGGGTTCTGCGTGTCTTCATACACGTAGGGCTTTATTACGCGATCCTGAAAGTTCCGCTGCTAGACTTTTATGTAGTAGATCTGAGACTAAACTCTATATTCTATTATGATGTAACGAGCTTATGACTCTGACTTCCCGATTTTACGGGTTTGGTCCTTATTTTATGTTATGAAATGAATGATTATCTTCTTCCCTTGTCAATTATTCATTTCGTTGGTCATGTTCCCGGCTTTACTAGAATTAGTAGAAAGCGGGCGTGACAGTATGACAGTTAATGGATAAAACAACTGGAATATAAATTACAGAAAGTAAATAGCACAGTTATTTTTACGTGGTTCGGGAAACCCCCTACGTCCACGGTCTAATCCAAACTAGATTAGATATCCACTACTAGGATACTCTTCTTGTTTATACTAGCTGAGAATGAGCCACAAGTCTCAAACCCAAACTGGTCGAAACTTATGCACGAATAAGTGTCGTGTCCCTTTATAACTTACAGAAAACTACTGTAATTGGATCTCTTCACGTTAATCCACTAGAAAACTACTAGCTAGAAAAGATCACCTTCTTTCTTTCTTGATAAGACAGACTTGAATCGAGGTGTGATTATGATCACGAACGGTTTGGAACACGATCTGGTGAGTAGAAATCTTCTCTCAGTAATTGCTTCAATAGTTGAGATGATTTATGGGCAGCGTGGCAGCTTGTAGATGGTAGATGATCTTATATGTAAAATGCACGGGTATTCTGCCAGTCTTTGTTCTGAGCTTTTATAGGTGTAGAATTTTGAAATTCTAACCGTTGAGCTTGATTGGTTTGAAGTTAATGTGATTTCACCAATCAAGAATAGTGAAACCCTAATTCGTCTCCTCTTGCCTTCTAAAGAGGTTGATAGAATCTTCTAGATATGGTAAGCAGATCGTTTGACAGATACTGCTTTCTTTTTTCTTGTCTTGATTGATTCTCTTCCTTTTATGGTACGAATGACGTAGCTTAGTTCTTGAGATTCACCAAGAATTAGTCGATATCAACTGGTTTCAGCTTTTAAATGTCGATCTGGCTGTAATCATTCTGGTCGAAGTCGATCTGGTCGAGCATTAGTTGACATCGATCTGGTCATAGTTGATCTGGTCAAGTTGAACACAGGTTAACATCGATCTGGTTATAGTTGATCTGGTTGATCACAGGTGGACATCGATCTGGTCATAGTTGGTCTGGTTGAACACAGGTGGACATCGATCTGGTCATAGTTGATCTGGTCCAACACGATTTGCTCCAACACGATCTAGTTGAAGATGATCTAGTCCAACACGATCTGGTTGAGGATGATCTGGTCCAACACGATCTGGTTGAGGATAATCTAGTCCAACACGATCTGGTTGAGGATGATCTGGTCCAATACGATCTGGTTGAAGATGATCTGGTCCAACACGATCTATTCCAACACGATCTGGTCCAATACGATCTGGTTGAAGATGATCTTATTTCGAGGTGAGTTGATTCTGCTGAGTGTTCTGGTGAGAAC
Organism: Leonotis leonurus; assembly: GCA_026898415.1. Classification (NCBI taxonomy): domain Eukaryota; kingdom Viridiplantae; phylum Streptophyta; class Magnoliopsida; order Lamiales; family Lamiaceae; genus Leonotis; species Leonotis leonurus. Next base: position 50,546 of record JAPKLX010000693.1, on the reverse strand, counting down.
AGATAATTGTTCTAATGAAGCTTTCTGCTTGTTTCTTTTATGTTTTAACGTTCTGGTCCTATTGACTAACAGAATGACAGAATGGATTTTATAGGATAAAATCCTTTACAAGATAAGTCATTTAGAAGACAGAACAGGGATCAATTCTCCTATCAGATACACTTTATATATTAGTGTTCTGTTTACACTTAGAACAGATCAAGGTAATACAGAACATGAATAAGTCTAAGTGTGTTTTCGAGAGTACATCATCAAAACTAATTTTATTTGTGGGGTTCCCAACAAACATCCCTGCCATTCTTGTATCTGTCACCTGAAATCCGAGCAAGTATGTCTGCACCCTCCCTGAGTGGACGAGAAAGAAAGGGTTTATCGGAGCAACCAGACCCAGGAGTCAACTTTCCCATATGAGCATTCAGTACATGTATCAGTCCGTAGAAGAGTGAAAGGGTCACCACTACTGAGGATCTCCCCCGTAATCTTACATAGGTCGTCTGAGGGTTTGCTGCAATTCATTGTTGTGCTTACACATTAGGCTACCCTTTTCCAAAAGCATCGCAGGACCACCTACCACAAGTCTTCGGCCGCAGGGGTTTATTGCACAAAAACACCTGGACGGAGGCTCCCAATAAGCCCAACGAATGTCATATGCAAAGCCCCACACCTCATTAATATCATATTGGCATACTCTCCCAAAAACAAAAGAGCAGAACCCATTGAAGACGAGAGTGAGGTTCAACAAGGCAATTAAATGAAATTCCACTGCCCTTCTCACAGAGTCGTACGTGGACGTTAGTGCTCATACAACTCCCAGCCAGCAAGCAGTTAGCTTTCCTCTACAAGGAATGGAAGTGTGGATGAATCGACATAAAATAGAGGCAATGAAATTGTTTTATCTTTTTTCAAACATCAAACAAAGGGCAATGAAGGAAAGGAAATTCTCACTCGATCGAAAGGATATAAAACATAATGAAATCTTAGCTTCGCTTACTTTATGAGGTACAACCTTCTCCACGACATTAGTGGCATAGCTCTTCACGCTTCCCGCAGGATAGAGAATGAGTAAGTGGGCGGTATGGAAGATTGGTCCTCCCTGAAAAGCTGAGTTTTTCGGTTTGCTCCCCCTATGTGGTCGGCCTTCTTACCAGTCTGCCTCCTTTATCTTGATGGAATAGAGAAATACCTGAGCTCCAGCTTTGCTTGCGTTCTTCACTGGTGAGCGCCGGATGTATCACTCATCCCGCTCCTAAGGTAAGGAGTCTTCTATGTCTTATAAATGGTAATGAATCGCATATGTTGGTTGAGAATTGCTCTGGAATTCATTGATAATGACTTTGCCAAGTTCAAGGGGGATACTCTTCTTTTTTGTCGATCGAGCCGCTATCCCCCATTCCACTCATCCAGCCCTCTTCAAGAACTTGTACAATCGATGCCACAAAGATAGACAGCTTTATTATCAAAGAAATAAGGAAACAGGCGACAGTTTGGCACAAGATATCCGGAGGGGTGGAAAGAGCAGCTGCGAGAAGTGTAAAAACCATCAAAAAATGATGATTGTTCTTGGAAGTTTCTACAGAAAGACCTCTTGGTTCTAAAAAACGGATCACAATTACAGGTACATAGGAACATACCGATGGAATGAACGAAATAGGAACAGTTAACATAATATAGTCATAGAACTTAGGTTGTAACTTGATCATGAGCGAATTTGTTGATGTTTATGGAAAGTGCCAAACAATGGGAACTACTCAGGGAAGATTTAGGAAGAGTAACAAAGAGAAGTGAGAACCACTTAAATGGAGGAATTGATTGTATTTCCTCCTTTGTTCCCCATAGCAACTAAGGATCAAAATGCACAAATTGGATGACTTATTAAGGGACAAACGAAGTAAGAGCATGCTATTGAAGACGTTGCAACATATGTCGGGAAGGCCTTTGTTGATTGTGTACGAACAAAATACGAGTCAAAAGGCAAGGTAAGAAAGGGTTTAGCTAATAGAGATATTAACTCTTTCGGGAACCAGTAATGCGTAAACCATGTCAGACCAAGACCAAACAATATCCAAATGGAACGGATTCGAACTTCTCCTAGATTAGTTTTTGGTGTGAAATGAAATTCATATGATATATAAATTCAAAGGAAAATAGAACTATGACCAACGCATTTTTTGTTTTAGTGACCAACGACGGAAATTACCTACTTTTGAATAAAGTTACATTTGGTTCTAACGGAATAGAGTAAACCTTCAAATACTATACTTCACTTGAGCACCTGCCGATGGACTATTCCTACTGAATACCGCGCCGGTCGGTCTATTAACTAACGCTTGACTTGCCATCGTAACTTTGTGGTTAGGAAAGAACAAGGGCCTTTAGCTCCACATATTGAGTCAATTCCCATTAGAAAGCCTTTAGGAGAAGAAACGCATCTCCTTGACTTCACATATCGAGCAACTCATGCTCGAGATTGAGAGCGAGATCGGTATTCATGATTAAAGCCCGGGTCTTAGCTTTTTGGTTTAGTACTCGTAAGGGAATGCACAAACAAAAGTTGATTCCTACGCAGAGATTGTTTAGCAGCTAAAATACATATATCAAGGAATACAACTACACATGCCGAAGAAGAGGACGACAACTAACCGACCGAGGAGCCTACTCATGGCCTAATATTGAGGGGCTCAGAACTGTTAAATCACTATCTGCTTTAGCTGCACCTGCTCTTGGCCAACTTGGGTGGTTAGGAAAGACAGCTCATCACTCTCCTTGTCTTATCGACCCTTTCAATCCTTGGAAAATAAGGACGAAAGCAGACTTCTACTACTGTTCCTGAGCTGGTCATGGAATAGCTGCCCGAGGAACGAATGACTAGTGTTGGGCCTCTACCTTTCCTAAAATAAAAGGTTTGCACACAAAAGAAAAGGAGATAACTGATTTTAACCAACGGTACTTGAACTATGCAAATTTGTAGTTGGTTATCAAACTGAATATTCAGGTATCAAATTTGGCTTATTTTATGTTATTTTTTAACTAAAAGTAACAAACTAGATTTTGTCTTTCACAAACACTTAAGCCAGAGTGAATAGGGGAAGCTGCTCACTTTGATAGCCTTACCCTAATGTATGCACCCAAGCAGAGTAGACGGCATGCGTCCCCAAGCTACTAGTAAAGTGAAGAGTCAGCGGGTATTTACATCCAAAAGTACTTTTTCTTTCCAAGGGTCGGAGTTTCAGACTTGTAGAAGGTTAACCAATAAAGACTTTTCTGAGTTCCTGGATAAAGCGAATAGACTGACTCTCTTTTTGTCTCCGAAAGTTTGATTTTCTCTATTAGAGGCAGTCGCAATTCCTTGTATTCAAATGGCAATGATGAGTTTGATTAAATGCGCCATAACATAATTGTATTTGATGTCGTGAGTGGCCACCCAATGTAATGGATGCTAAAAGGACCACGTGGGTTGGGTGAAGGCACAGTTCAATGTTCTGAATTTCTAACTAGAGATTCTTGAATGGATCTTTCTGGTCTCTTCCTATCAACACCCCAAGATAGGTTTTGGTACTTCGTACCAGAGTGTTACATCAGGTCCAATTAGTCTCTCTTTCAGCGAAGTAGAAATCGACCCTTTACTTAGCCTATGGTTTCCCATAGGTGTAATGAATGGCCTAATTCCTAGAGCTTCCTCTAGGCTTCTCTTCCTGCTTTCTTGCTGTTCGGTTTTTTCCCCGTCTGCCTCATGTAGCAATTTTGAAATTCTTTGAAATCTTCTTGTCGATCCACCGTTTGGTATAGTCTTTGTTCAGCTTTTGTGTCAGCGGCTGTCGGTTAGAGCTAAGACCTTTCTTTGGAAGTATCTTCAGTGGCTGATATATATGCGTGACACACTGGCTATATTGAAAAAAGCTGCAATGATAAAGTTTTCGAAGGCACTGAGGAGTGGTTGGGTTGGGTTAAGAGTTAATCCTTGGGCAGGGGCGTAAGAAGCACGGGTCAAAGAAGCAACACTCACCGTAGGATATCGAACAGATCTGGTTGGTTGATTCAAGTCTAAGTAGCATCAAAAAAGCGATATACAGTAGTTTATCCCCATTGACCGAGTGAAGTAACTGCAGGCAGAGCATCATAAGCATAAAGAAAAAAGGCCTTGATTGACATGTACGTAGGTTCACTTCATGCCATGAATGAAGGAGCGCGTAAATCCATTAATTTCTATATTTATTATATATATATACATACTATAGAACACCATCAAGCTTTCTTCCTCCCATTGATGAATTGAACAAGTATTTGCGTATATAATGTTATAAATTATTATTTTTTGATCGAAGTAAGTAGCACCCTCTTCATGATAGCGGAGTAGACTGCCGAGACGGGGATAGGGCTTCTACGGCCTAAACTCTGCTTTTCAAAACCGACATTGACTAACCCTCTAGGTAGATAGGTAGACGATAGCCCAACCTCTAGTAGATCGATAGCCCGCAGGGATTGGTGATTTATCCCAGTGATTCATCAATCAAAGCTATTGGAAATCCAAAGCTTACAAGCGCAAAACCCCTATCTATCGGAAAGCAAGAGGCAGCCCCACGAATCTACTTTTTGACTTTCCTTTCCTAGGTAGCACGTCTTGTAATGACTTGGAAAAAGTCCCATGCCTTCATTCTAATAATAACACGAAATATCATAAGAGAATAAAAAACATCTTACGCCCAAAAATGCCCTTCCATTTCTTGGTTGGACCTTCATCCAAGACAAGTCTTCCTTCATTAGGGGAGCAGGGCAATCAAAGAATGAAAAAAAGAAATCGATATGAATGAACTCATGGAGGCTTTCTTTCCTTTTTTAGACTCTATACAGGATCTTACATCCACTAGTGGTATGGATATTCCCATAGATGGAAATTGAATTCCATTGTTGTTTTGGATACAATCCCTCAGGATGATGACTTGTGGGATGCTCTCGAGTAGGAAAACTGGAAATAGCTCTCCAACTCGTAGGAATACAAATTGGTGGAACGCTAGAGAGAACAATACGAATAAATGATCAAGTCGATTGTAGAAGTCTTGAAGGAGAAAAGGATGGATGATGGGGCTAACTATTGAAAGCCCCAAGGATATGATATTGAAAGAGCAACGAATGTCGTTTTCGATGATCTCTTCGATCGCTTTGACACGCATCCAAAGCGCAAAAACCATTTCACAAGAGTCTTTGAGAACATAGGAAATGAAAGAAGTGGGGTCTGGCGAGCATTCCTAGCCGCCTTAAGTACAGCCTACCTGTTGAAGACTGTAACGTAAGTAACTTAGTGCTCCATACAGGGGAAATGAAAGCAGAATTCATTTGGATCCTCCCTCATGTTAAATCTCTTTTTAGCGCTTTCCCCAGAGATTTTTATCATTAATGCAACCTTCATTTTGCTCATTCATGGAGTTGTTTTTAGTACATCTAAGAAATATGATTATTCGTCGTTAGTCAGTAATGTGGCTTGGCTTGGATTACTTAGTGTTGCGCGCCTAGGAGGGCAGCACGCTTTGAGATGCGGAGGTTTAAGGAACTTGTCCAGCTCCCTAACCTAATGAGGCACCGGGTTTAGACCGCGGGGACCATAGCATAGGGGAGCCTCTAATCCTTTTGCTGCCGCAAGGCTGGCTAATCGTACGCAGCAGGCTCCAAGACCTTTTCAATAAGTTTTGGAAGGCACATGAGTCTGAACGCTATGTTGAATATGCGACTGACACTACGTAGGTACCTGTGAAGGTGAGGCATCAGTCGGTCCTAGAAATGGCGGCAGCGGCGAGAGGAGTTAACGACCAGACGTGCTGCAACCTAGGGATCACCAGGCAGCTCTTTCGCTTTATACGGATTAGGGGTGCATAGCACAATTCTTCTTAGAGGAGGGTTGTTTGCCCGGGTGCACATTAGCTTAGTTGCGCTTATGGAGCTCTCTTCGAAGGCTTCCTCTCTAGGAACCATTTTCCTTACCTTGCCACCGCTACACTCTCACTCCAAGCTACGATTGCTGAGCAAGATGCATTGCGATTTCCTCTTCTGTGTACGCACCTGAGTATGACCCGGGACAGGAAGAAAATCAATTCTCCGGAGAGCTTTCTCTCGTAAAGCCAAAAATGCCCCAAGACAAGTTCAAATGGAAAGAGGATATGGTCAATAGAACCTGGCTGGATCCGGGCTGGGATAGTGGCTCCCATTCAACATTAATTCCAAAAGGCTTCACTCATGCTGGAGGGAGCACCCCCACTTAGTGATCGGTCCGCTAGTTCACGCAAATCCAAAGAAGTTATCACAGACGAGCCACATGTAGGGAAACTTGCACGAGTTGTTCTGGTCGAGCTTTCCTAAGGTATCTAATAACCTTGCTTTTGCTTGCTGCTGGCGCACCTCTCCTAACTATTTATAATATATTCTGGAATAATCTTTTTAGGAGGGACATTTTTACATATTTCTGCCAAATCCTTCTATTATTAAGTACGGCCGGTACCACTTTGATTCTTCCGAATTAGAGAGGTTTGATGCTTTTGAATACATTATATTAATTTCACTTCCTACTCGTAGTATGCTCTTTATGATCTCAGCTTATGATTCAATTGCCACGTTTTTAGCCATTGAGCCTCAAAATTTATGTTTTTATGTGATCGCAGCATAAAAAAGAAAGTCTGAATTTTCCACGGAAGCCCGCTCGAAATATTTTATCTTAGGTGCATTTTCCTTTGTAATATTTTTGTTTGGGTATGACCGGACAACTACTGATATCTATTAATATCTTTTCTTATAATATTGTATATAAATATAAATATCTATATCGTAAATTATCGGTTCGAGTATTACTTACATGTAAAACTTGCAGACCTTATTGGTTGTGATATTGATCTTATTGGGGGAACAAAATCAAAGAATATATAGACTCGTAGAGACCCTCTATGTAGTTGTCTACCTAGAGCGATCGATCTACATCTTTCCCCATAGCCCATGGTCAGGGGAAGAAGGGTACCATGTTCGCCTTTGTTCGAAAGGAGGATACAAATTGCTTGATCTCGAAAATTGTCTGTGAGAGTTCGCGAAGAGAATGTAGTCCAAAGGTACAGGCCAACCCAGCCCAGACTTGCATCTACCAGGAACTTGCATCTTTTGAGCTCCTCTTGTTTTGCTTACTTTACTGATCGTCACGCCTGTATTGTAAATATGAAGTTACGAATAATCCATCCAAAGTAATAAGACCTAACACAATTCCAAATACAAAAATTTCAATCATTTCAAAAAGAGAAAAAAAAAAAGCAGTAATATCTGTACCTAAATATTCATAATATTAATCTAAATTGATGTCAATCTCAATGAACAAGATTTGACAATTGACATGGTAAGTAGCTCTAGAATCCACAGAATCTCGCAGAAGGATTTTGTTTGTAAATTGTTTCTTTCGAATAGATATTTTAAATAAGTCATATCTTGCTCGGACCAATAAATAGAGCTGAATTTATAGTTAAAGCCACTAGTAGAAAACTGAAATAACTGGTTATATAAAGCATGAAGGGGCTAAACGACATTTGGTATTTTTATACATATGTTTCTAAAGCATTTACATAAGTTTCCATTTTCCTAAAACATGAAGATATACAAAAATACCAATTGAAAAAATAAGTTCAATTGACATTTTTGATTCATCTATCATTATAGACAGCACGAACTGGCATATAAAAAAAATGAAACCGTTTCCTCATTTATAAGATCTAATCATCTCGCGATTCCGTCGAGAATAAACGAACTGGATCGTGTAACTTCATTCAAAAACGAAACTCTTTTTGAATTCCTTTTTTCATTCGATATTTTAAAATAAAGCCTCTTCCTTATAGCTAGATCAAAATTTGGATTGAGATCCAATCCAACAATTCATTACAACTGTTGAATTCTATTATTTTTTCTTCACTTTGTTTCACCGAATCATACTTGTTTCCGAAAAATTTTAAAATTCCTTATTCTTATTAAGGGGGGGGGGGGTGCGAACAAAAATTGCCTCTACAACCATAAAAAACCCATTTTTAGATCTCGCATCCACTTAAAATTGAATTGTGGAAATATGATAATCTCTTTCATTGTAAGAACTTTCTATTAAATACAACACCATTTGACATCAGTAGATAAAGTAAAAGAAAAAAAATTAGCATTTCATTTCGATACCGATTCAAATTGCATTGTTGTGTCAGAAGAAGCATAGCTATACTAATTCGATATACTCTAAAGATGCCCTTGGTACAATAATGACGGTCCTATAAAGATCCTATTTTTGGTATTGCCTTTTACTGATCTCATCTTTTATGGAATCGATCCCCTTTGACTGTACATGAATATGTGGAGCTGAGCATGTCTGGAAGCACAGGAGAACGTTGTTTTGCCGATATTATTAACAGTATTTGATACTGGGTCATTCATAACATTACTATACCTTCCCTATTCATTGCGGGTTGGTACATCAATACCGGTTTAGCTTACGATGTATTTGGAAGCCCTCGCCCAAACGAGTATTTCATAGAGAGCCGACAAGGAATTCCATTAATAACTGGTCGTTTTGATTCTTTGGAACAACTTGATTAATTTAGTAGATCGTTTTAGGGGGCCTTAATCAAATGACTATAGATCGAACCAATCCAATTTTTACAGTACGATGGTTGGCTATTCATGGCCTAGTTGTACCTACCGTCTTTTTTTTTGCGTCAATATCATCAATGTAGTTCATCCAACGATAAACCTAATCCCGAATTATAGAGCTATGACACAATCAAACCCGAATGAACAAAGTGTAGAATTGAATCGTACCCGTCTCTACTGGGATTATTACTCATTTTTTACTTGTTTTATTTTCGAATTATTTCTTCAATTAGGAAGATAGATTTGCTAGAGTACTTTCTCGACACCATGAGTCTAGCCGTGTGTAGCCCGAAATAGGCTCGCGAAGCTGGTAAGTCTGAGGGTGGAAGCCCACTTCTCAATGATTGAGGCGACAAACAAGACCTTTTCTTTTGCCTTGTTCTCCTTCTTGCTTGGTCCAAAAGTGAGGGAATAATTGCACGTATACATCTATTTTTTTACTAGTACAGGATATCCTGCCGCCCCTAAATCTGAAGAACCTTTAGCTCTTGGTGCGCCATAGCTGCTCGACTATTCCTTGGCTTCTCCTCTATTTGAAGAAGTGGAAAGACTTGAATCGACCTTTCCTACGATGTTATTCGATGAGCATTCTTCTTGGTATTGAAGCACTTGAAAGCCAAGAGTAAACTAGCTTGTTTTGTCAAGTTAAGCAAAAGTATCTGACTCTGCCAATTAAGTATTGAATTACCAGTTGAACTTATATACGTCACCAATTCCACTATGGTTGTTAGTGAAAGAAATGTTGTTAGAATAAAATGTCCTTCACTCAAAGAAGAGAAAGTTTGTAACGTAAGAGAAAATAGTATAGCCATTTTAGTAGTTATTAGTTGATCTTTCCCACAGCTAATGAGCTTTTGAGCTATCATTCACAAATAGGAAGCGACTTTAGTTTGTCGCAAAGTCACTTCTGACAATCATCTCTTTATTTTATAGTAACAGCTTGCAATATTAACCTCAAAAAGAACCAATAGCAATGACCAGACCAAGTCCACTCTTTTGATTTTGCCTAAAAGTGAGTCATTTATACCGGCTCTTCCTTATGTGGTTCGGGTTGGCCATTCCCTGTAGAAGGCGGCATTGGTCTTATCTTATATCTAGGATAATTCTTGCTTTAGGAAAGACGAGAAATCCTCCAATAAAATCAAGATGCGAAGTCTTCTTCTTTTTCTTTGAGACGAATGAAATTCGATACTCCGCAGTCGCTCTTGGTGGTTTAGTAGGATTCTTGAAGAAGGTAACCCCTTAATCTCGGTCTTTCGTAAAGGTAGCGAAGTCACTAACTAGATAGGGCAAGCGCTAGGCTATTAGAAGGGATCGACCCTACACCCGGTTCAATTCATTTTGAGTGAAATCCCCTGGCAACGTCCTTACTTAACTTACACGAAGAATGTGCTCCTACGGTTGAAGAAATGACTGATTTGTCAGTTGTTCTAGTATTTTCTTGTAATATCCAGCTATTTTCTAACTATACTTCTAAGTGTTCTACTTATTAAAGGTCCTATGTATGATGAAACAAGAATTTTTGGAAAAACCTAGACCCTGTTAGGACCTATCATGTTAATTAGGCAAACCGACAAAGCTTTTTAAAAGATTTATTTTAAAATGAGCTTTTCATGCATAAGTCCAAAGTATATACATATTATATACTCTTTGCGTAGAGTTTTTCAAAAGAAACTTATTGGCACTAATTTTACCTAGGTATATACAATCGCTGCAAATTTTTAAAGTTTAAGCACGTCGTTAAAAAAATTACTTTTTCCATGCATGCCCGAAAGTATATCAATATTATAGTCATTGTGTAGATTATTAAGAAATGAAGATGTTGACTTTAGGTTTGCTCGAAAAGGAGATCATACGTAGAAGTTACGACGTTTTATGGTTTAAACATTAATAATAATATAATAATAATATTATATAATAATTATAATAATAACAAAATCAAAAATATTGTATAAATAGGGGGAGGGGCTGATGGATTTTCGCACATTTGAGCAGAAGCAACTTTTCTTTCTTCTGCTTCTTCTCACTACTTCTCCTCTTCTTTTCTTTTTCTTTCTGTCATTTTCGAGTATCGAGGTTCTGCGAGTTTGAGAATTGAGGATCGGTTAGAGTCAAGGCACATCAGGATAAGGTCGAAGGTAGACATGGAGCTTGACAAAGGTGGCTCAGACGCCGTTGGGTCACCGCCGCCATCGGGTCACCGCCGCTATCGTTCCGACGCCGTCATTTTCTTCATATATTTGGTCTATCGAACAACTAAGGTTCCTTAAGTTTTTGAGTTTCTGATCATAAGATCCGTTACTCTATCGTATTAAATTTTAGATTTGGATGCCGGTGAAGATCGTCATGTCATGATTTATTGCATTATTTTCATGTTTTTCTAAAGGGAAAATATTCATGATTAATCATTTTTTAATAAAATTTATAATGCATGTAGAGAAAAAAAATAGGATTTTCTGAAAGAGATTGCATTAATTTTCATCAGTCCAATTTTCATTGATTTGAAAAAGACTACGAATCATCTCAAGTACGCTTCGAGGTAAAGTTGCATATTTTAAAAATATTTTTACATATTCCTTCAGGGAATAATCTCCTAAGTATTTTTGCCTTCTTGGCCAAGGTCATTTGAAAGTTCGGTTGCTACCAAATTAATTTAATACACGTTAAAAGGAATAATATTAAGCCTAGAAATTTAGTACTACTTATCTATAGTTCCTTTTAGTAAATTAAAGCTAAAATATATTCCCTATGACTAACAGATACCTAGCATTGACATTTGAGCTTATAAGGATTTACGGTTTTCCATAATCGAGGAATATCATTGGTGAAAGGTTGTGGATATATATAAGTAATTTGAGTTATTAAGATCTTTTCTTTAAATAAATAATGCATGGATCTCTTTTAAAATGTTTTCACGAAGGTATCAACTGTTTATTGCTCTTATCAAACGTCGGGGGTTCTTATTCGGCCCAACACGTCAATTTAAGGACTGTGATCACTTTAGTCTCTACTTCGGTGGGTTGATCACCATCAGATTTTGACTCATGCTATGTTAGGGTGTACGGTTTGTCGAGCTCTATTTAACTGAATATTTGTGATCTGTCGGTGGTAAAAGGCCCATGACATAACCTATATAAGAGTAACGTCATGGCGGGTCATGTTTATGTTATGCACAAATGTTTTAATTATTTAGAAGTTATTTTTGTTTTAAAACCGTTTAAGGTAACTATACTGAACAGAGACTATGTTTTTCGTTTTATGAAAAACCCAACTGAGTGCACTAGTATTGATACGACCAACAATATGCGGAAGCAAGAACCCGAACACACGTCAACAGAAAGGTTGGTTCAAACAAAATTACGAACTGAACTAATAGTGAACAAAACACCTTAAACACCGATCTAAATTCAAGAATTGAATAGGATTACGTGCAAGACCAAAAACGATGCCAAACAAGCGACCAAAACCCTAGTTGGAGACTTGATTGGAAAGTATAGCAAATCAACTCGGATTAAGCTCAAATTTTATCACCAATTATAAACTGAAGTCTCAAGCAACATATCCAAAATTCAGCCAATTCGCACGAGGGGTTTGGGATTTGACTCGGGGAGGACTTTTGGGGCGTTTAGGGTTAAAAATTGGGAACGATGACTTGCTGGAGGGAAAACTGGGTTGGCGTGGGGTTGGGATAGATGCATAGGCAGATTAAACGCTATATGATGGATGGGGGAAAAATGAGGATGGCTGGAAACGAAAAGAGAAGGATGAAGAACTTACCGAAACGAACCCCGGATTTACTTGAATCCGAAATGCGTCTAGAATCAATCTTCGCGGCTTGTCTAACCCGGATACTACTAGATATCACGAACGAGACAGATGAATTCAAGTTCTAAAGAAGCCAACTCAAGAACTCTACCAAGAACGCAAGAAAACGTGAGACAAAAATAATCACTCGATTTTTGATTCAAAATTGTCTGCGTCCAAAAACCTAATTCAAAGACTTAAATAGTGCTTATTTTCGAATTAGGCCCATAAGTACAACTAGGCTACTAATTCAAAAATATAGAAACCAACTATTGGGCTTAAAAACACAAAGTCTGAGCCCAATTAAAATAAAAACAAGCATAAAGCAACTAACATAAAAGAAGCCCAATTTCGCATCAAAAGGGCTTGCTCGAAACTCATCATATTCATCAGTCTTGGACACTGGTCAAATTCACCAATTTGGACTGCTTAATTCCAACATCTTCATCTTCCAATTTCTTTCGGATAATGCACTGGAAATAGCCTTGCAGCTTCTTGGCTCTCAATCTTGTAACTGGACCTCTCAGCTGCAACTCCGGGTTGGATTCATCAGTGCTGGATCCCGGCTCATCATTCCCCCCCTGCTGAAAAGAATTCGTCCTCGAATTCGGCTCCTCCTCAGCATCAGAATCATCTACAGGGAAAGGAGATAAGTCAGAAACATTAAAGGTATTGGAGCACTTATACTCACCTGGAAGATCAATGCGGTAGGCATTGTCATTGACTCGGGCAACCACAGTAAAACGCCCTTTACTGAAGTGAACCCAAACCTTATCGCCGCGTTTGAATAGCACTTTCTTGCGATGTGCATTAGCCTTGGTGGCGTTTTTCTCACCCTGAAGCTCGATCCTCTCCTTGATCTTCTTATGCATCTCACGAACCTGTTCAGCTCTACGAGAACCTTGCAAACTCGAAAGATGGTCAATAGGCAAAGGAATAAGATCTGTAGGAGTAGGAGGATTAAAACCATACACAACCTCAAATGGAGACATATTAGTGGAAGAATGCACAACACGGTTATAAGAAAACTCAGCAAAAGGTAAGCACTCTTCCCATGACTTCAAATTATTCTTCACTAATGCACGAAGTAAAGTACCTAAAGTCCTATTAACTACTTCAGTCTGACCATCAGTCTGAGGATGACATGCAGTAGAAAATAAAAGCTTAGTACCTAACTTTCCCCAAAGAACACGCCAAAAATGTCCCAAGAACTTAGAATCCCTATCAGACACAATAGTCCTAGGCATGCCATGCAGTCTAACTACTTCACGAAAGAACAGATTAGCAACATGAACAACATCATCAGTTTGTCGGCACGCAATGAAATGAGACATTTTGGAAAACCTATCGACAACCACAAACACAGAATCCTTGCCAGACTTAGATCTAGGCAAACCAAGAACAAAATCCATAGAAATGTCAATCCAAGGTGCAGATGGTGTGGGTAGTGGAGTGTACAAACCAAATGGATTAGAACTAGATTTAGCCTTTCTACATGTAATACATCTGGCACATATTCTCTCGACATCTCTCTTCATGCGAGGCCAATAAAAATGCTCATGCAATATACTCAAGGTTTTAGCAATACCAAAATGGCCCATCAGACCACCTGCATGAGACTCTAGAACAAGCAAATCTCGCATGGAACAAGTGGGAACACATAACTTCGCATCCTTAAACAGAAATCCATTAGTCACATAAAAAGAATCAACAGATCTAGACCTAGACCGACAATTCTGGAAAATATCACCAAAATAAGGATCAGATGCATAGAAACTCTTCAAATTTTTGAACCCTAAACACTGGGCATGCATCACAGAAAGTAAAGTATACCTGCGAGACAGTGCATCAGCAACCACATTCTCCTCACCTTTCTTGTACTTAATCACATATGGGAATGATTCAATAAATTCAACCCACTTGGCATGTCTCGAATTCAGATTCTGCTGCCCTTTCAAGTGCTTCAGTGATTCGTGATCAGTGTGAATCACGAACTCCTTCAGTCTCAGATAATGCTGCCAAGTCTCCAAAGACCTCTTCAATGCGTACAGCTCCTTATTGTACGTAGAGTACTGAAGAGCTGCTCCATTCAGCTTCTCACTGAAATAGGCGACCGGCTTCCTATCCTGCATCAAAACAGCACCAATGCATATACCGGAGGCATCACACTCAATCTCGAACATCTTAGAAAAATCAGGCAAAACCAACAAAGGAGCATTACATAATTTCGACTTCAATAGATTAAAAGCATGCTCTTGCTCTTGGGCCTTGCCCCACTCAAACTTCTTATCTTTCCTACTCAACTCGGTCAATGGTGCAACAATAGATGAAAAATCACGCACAAAACGTCGGTAAAATCCAGCTAAACCATGGAAGGACCTAACATCAGAACTAGTCTTAGGTGTTGGCCATTCCTCAATGGCTCGCACCTTAGCTCTATCAACCTCTACACCACGACTACTAACAACAAAACCAAGAAATATAACCTCATCCATGCAAAAGGAGCACTTAGACAGGTTGGCATACAACTTAGCATCACGCAACAGCTCAAAAACATGCCTAAGATGCCTAACATGCTCAGGAACACAAGTACTATAGATAAGGATATCATCAAAGTAAACAACAACATACTTTCCAATAACATCACGCAACACATGATTCATCAAACGCATAAAGGTACTAGGAGCATTAGTAAGTCCAAAAGGCATAACAAGCCATTCATGCAAACCATGCTTAGTCTTAAATGCGGTTTTCCACTCATCCCCTTCAGACATTCTAACTTGAAAATATCCAGAACGCAAATCAATTTTTGAAAAGACAGACGATCCAGACAACTCATCTAGCATATCATCTAACCTGGGAATGGGAAAATGATACTTTACCGTGATCTTATTGATAGCTCTGCAATCCATACACATGCGCCATTCATTTGACTTCTTTGGCACGAGAATCACAGGAAATGCACATGGTGACATACTCTCTCTGATTTGCTTCTTTTCTAGCAGCTCCTTGACTTGACGGTCTATCTCCTTCATCTCATCAGGGCTGGTATGGTAAGCTGGCCAGTTAGGAAGGATTGCACCCGGCTGGAAGTCGATCTGGTGCTCAATTCCTCGAATTGGCGGTAGACCATTGGGAATTTTGTTCGGGAACACATCCTTGAACTCCTGCATCAGTGGCTGCAAAACAGGGGGAATAGCAATATCAGAAGTATCATTAGCCTTAAACATAACTAGAACGATAGGCTTACCAACTCTGAGTGCTTTTTGTACTCCCTTTGCACTAATAAACAAGTTCTTGTGCACCGGATCTGAATTCGTCGCACTGGGACTCGATGGAGTGGCAACATGAATGGGCTTAGAGGGTCCCTTAGACGTAGAAGAGGCTGCCTTGGAAGACTTGGAGTTGGCCGAACTCATCGTAGGGTTAGGAGGAGAAAGCGCGGTCTTGTTATCAGATTTCTTTTCCCGTTCTTCCTTGAATCTCTCTTGCATCCTCTTCTGGTCTTCTGCAACATCCTTAGGCGCTAATGGCCATAATCTGGTGGTACGCCCATCTCGAGTCACAGCATAATTGTTGGCGAATCCATCATGTATCGCCTTCCTGTCAAACTGCCAAGGACGACCAAGCAAAATATGCGCCGCATCCATAGGGATGACGTCACACAAAATAGTATCTGTATATCTACCAATTGAAATGGTGACATGTACCTGATAACCTACTCTGATCTCGCCTCTGTCAGTCAACCATTGCAATCGGTAGGGCTTGGGATGCTTCTGTGGGATCAAGTCAAGTTTTTCCACTGCATACTGGCTGATAGCGTTCACAACGCTTCCACTATCAATAATGAGCGAGCAAGTCTTGTCTTGCATAGAACATCGCGAGTAGAGGATGTTTTCTCGCTGATCGTTCTGATCCTCTTCACGAATCAGGCTCAGGGCTCGGATGGAAACAAGACTCACGTGAGCTTGCTTCGGCTGCTCATCTTCAATCTCATCATTAGGGGGACCATTAAGGGGCTGATCTGTGCCCTCTGCATCAATAGGGTCCTCGGGCTCCTCTTCACTAGCTGATTCTAACTCATCCTGATCTGTAATGATGAGAACTCGGCGATTCGGACACTGGGCTTGAAAGTGTCCCCATCCTTTGCACTTGTGACATTGAACGTCACGTGCTCTTCCTAGAGTACCATACTGAGGCTAACTAGGCTGTACAGTTCGACTCTGATTATTTCTGTTGGGTGCAGACGAACTGAAATCGGTTCTGCGACCAGACTGAGGTGCGGACTGCTGCTCAGAACGGTGAATGGACTGGCCTTGAAGATGTGTAGGGGCTGTCCTAGGCGTCGAAGAGTCACTTCGGACCCAAGGAGTCCTAGCAGGCGTCGACTGGAAAGACCGACGACGTCCTTCTCGGAGTTGCCGTTCTACAATAGATGCATAATGAACCATTGCTTCCACAGATTGGAAGTTCTTCAATTCAACTTCACAAGCAATATCAGGGTTCATTCCTTCAATGTACCGGGTGATGGTGGCATATAAAGTCTCTTCTTTGCCAACCTGGTTCAGGGCTGTCTCCAGATCTTTGTGATACTCTTCTATAGACCTCGAACCCTGGCGTATCTGACTGAGCTTGCGTTCCAGTTCCCGTTCATAGTGTACAGGAATGAAACGGCCTCTCATAACATCCTTCATTTCTTGCCAAGTGTCAATTGGAGGATACCTATCTTTTCTGCGTCTAGTCTGCTGAAACTCCCACCAAGTTGCGGCATATCCAATGAACTCAAGGGAGGCTAGCTGCACTTTCTTAAGCTCTGGAAAATCATAGCACTCGAAAATTTTGTCAACTTTGCGTTCCCAGTATAAATAGGCATCTGGATCATGCTTGCCTTCAAACTCTGGAATAGTGGTCTTGATGTTGCTGAGTAGACCATCTGCATGACCATATCTATTCTGTTCTGGATAGACGTTCCTGCGGGCTGCCTGGAAATGTGGTTGGAAAGGAGCACCACGACCTCGGCCTCTGCCTCGAGCTGCAAACCCATTTCTGTCTCCCTGATGTGGGACGAACTGAGCTGTATTAGCCTCAGCTAGTTCATCCTCAAAGTTCCCAAACACTGAATCTGAGGCTTCATCATGCACCTCATCTTCTTGATTAGCTCGTGCTGGATGTGGGTTATTGACTGGTGGAGCCTGAATCGTAGCGGTATTGAACTAATCAAACTTAGCCAACAATTCGGCCATGGTGTTCTGAACTTCTCTGAACTGATTCTGTACATGACCTCTCAAAGCATCATAGTGGTACTTGGCATCCCAATCAGATTTGGTGCCTGAAGACTGTGGTGATTTTTCTGGATCCATTAAACCTGCACAGTGAACAAACGTAAAGAAAGAAGAGGGTCCTCACAGTTCCTCACAATTACTCGTTTCTTCTCTCAGATTTTATCGCTCATGTATGTCACTCATTGTATGTCACTCAGTCCTCACAATCACTCATTTATGTCTTCCCTGGATCCATTAAACCTTCATAGTGAACAAACACGTAAAGAAAGGAAAGGGACCTCACAGTTCCTAACAAAAACTCGTTTGTTCCCTCAGATTTTACCACTCGTGTATGTCACTCAGTGTATGTCACTCAGTCCTCACAATCACGCTTTTATACTGCACAAAACTTCCAAGTAGAATCTGTCGTCGTCGATTCTTTAGCTGTAGTCAAGAGCTCGGACTTGACTTCCAGAGGACAACGGGATAGCAAAGTAACCACGATTAGGGCTGGAAGGGGGTGTGTAGGCAATGTAGAGTGTAGGAAGGAAGGGCTTGAACGAAAAAAATGGGAAAAAAAATTGAAAAACAGAAAAGCTGGAAAAGTTCGGAGGGCGATTTGACCTGGAAGATGATGGAATTTGGCTAAAAAAGCCTATATATCACGGAGCGTCGTTCCGCTTCCGGAATGGTATTGTGGAGAAAAATCGGAGCTCGGGATCAAATTTTAGAAAAAACTGCCGACGATGGGGTTTTAGGGCAGAATGGGGGCTGGATTCTCGGCTACAAGGCTGGATGTAGGGTGAAAGATGTTTGGTAGGCTAGGGAATGTTCGGTGGGTAAGGAAAGGCGGGGTAAGGAATGTTGTATGGGTAAGGAAAGGCGAAAAAAGATGAATTTAGGATGGAAAGTTATTACTAATTGGACTTCAATTCAAATTAGGAACAAAATATGAGCCAAATAAGGAAAATAATCAATACCCAAATTTAATATAACAAAAACAGCAAGAACGATCCCCAATAGGAAAGCAATCAAACCCAAACCAAAAGATTACCAATAAAAGAACAACAACCTATCCACAAAAGGCAATACGACGTCCCCAATCGTTAGTCGATGAAGGACAACAACTCTACCCAAGAAAGAAGACTCACGACCAAAAGAAGCAATCAATTTCCGAAAATCAAATCAAGATATTCAAGATACTCACGAATCAAGTTCTAGGGTTTTTTTTTTTTTTTTAAACGAACCCCTTATGGAACTAGAAGTCACTCCACTTTGGATTGAACCACGACCAGCAAGCGCTGACGTGGCTCTGATACCAAAATTTATGATACGACCAACAATATGCTGAAGCAAGAACCCGAACACACGTCAACAGAAATGTTGGTTCAAAACAAATTACGAACTGAACTAATAGTGAACAAAACACCTTAAACACCGATCTAAATTCAAGAATTGAATAGGATTACGTGCAAGACCAAAAACGATGCCAAACAAGCGACCAAAACCCTAGTTGGAGACCCGATTGGAAAGTATAGCAAATCAACTCGGATTAAGCTCATATTTTATCACCAATTATAAATTGAAGTCTCAAGCAACATATCCAAAATTCAGCCAATTCGCATGAGGGGTTTGGGATTTGACTCGGGGAGGACTTTTGGAGCGTTTAGGGTTAAAAATTGGGCACGATGACTTGCTGGAGGGAAAACTGGGTTGGCGTGGGGTTGGGATAGATGCATAGGCAGATTAAACGCTATATGATGGATGGGGGAAAAATGAGGATGGCTGGAAACGAAAAGAGAAGGATGAAGAACTTACCGAAATGAACCCCGGATTTACTTGAATCCGAAACGCGTCTAGAATCAATCTTCGCGGCTTGTCTAACCCGGATACTACTAGATATCACGAACGAGACAGATGAATTCAAGTTCTAAAGAAGCCAACTCAAGAACTCTACCAAGAACGCAAGAAAACGTGAGACAAAAATAATCACTCTATTTTTGATTCAAAATTGTCTGCGTCCAAAAACCTAATTCAAAGACTTAAATAGTGCTAATTTTCGAATTAGGCCCATAAGTACAACTAGGCTACTAATTCAAAAATATAGAAACCAACTATTGGGCTTAAAAACACAAAGTCTGAGCCCAATTAAAATAAAAACAAGCATAAAGCAACTAACATAAAAGAAGCCCAATTTCGCATCAAAAGGGCTTGCTCGAAACTCATCATATTCATCAGTCTTGGACACTGGTCAAATTCACCAATTTGGACTGCTTAATTCCAACATCTTCATCTTCCAATTTCTTTCGGATAATGCACTGGAAATAGCCTTGCAGCTTCTTGGCTCTCAATCTTGTAACTGGACCTCTCAGCTGCAACTCCGGGTTGGATTCATCAGTGCTGGATCCCGGCTCATCAGATCTTCTATTTCCTGTTCCAGATCATTATCATTTGAGGAGTTGGAATTGCATGAATTTACCTCGACTTCATCCAGACCGTTGTCTAGTCCCACATAGCATTCATCCCAACTTTCTTCGTCATTAGCAAAGAATGCTTCATCATTTTCTTATGAGCTATCTGAAAAATGACTCGAGCTGCTTGATTCATGTTCAGCTAGCATGGCTTTGCGTTCATATTTGAGTTTTCGATCTCTTTTTGCTCTCAACTCTTCTCTTTGGCTTTTGGACAAATCAGGACAATCTGTTTTGAAGTGACCTGTTCTACCACAACCAAAGCAGGAATAATCCGTTGAGTTAGATGTTTTTGAGAATTTACCTGTCTGTTGTTTTGATTCATCCTTGCTATCAGATCGATCATTGTCACATTTCATGTAGAATTTGTTTTTGTTATCTTTGTAGAAACGTCTGAATTTCTTCGATCTGACCTCCATCTTGTCCATGCGTTTGACAATCATTGCAAACTCTTTTAGTAATTTGTCATAACCTTTCTCTTCATCTGGTGTAGAAGGTTCAGAAGGTTCATCTGGTTTGCTCTTCGCTTTGAAGGCAACTTCTTTTTCTTTCTTTGAACCGTTTTCTGCCTTTTTGGACAGATGATCTGGTCCACGAATTCTTTGTATATCACATTCATGGCCTTCAAGATGATCAAATAAAGCTTCTGTAGAGAGTTCATTGAAGTCTGCACGAAGTGGTTGCATTGCAGCATATATTTCCCAGCTAGGTGGAAGTGATCTGAGTACTTTCATGTTTTTCTCTCTTTGAGTATATTTGTTCTTATTGAATGCTGATATCTCAAGGAGGATTCCAGTGAATCTCATTTTCATTTGTTCAATGGTCTCGCCTGGTTTCATTTTGAATTCATCGTATTTATTGCAGGCAAGTGACAGCTTGTTCTCAATCATGACTTCTGATCCTAGGCACAAGTCTCTTAAGGCTTCCCACATCTCTTTGGCAGTATCCAGATCTTGGATTTTGGCCATATGTACGCCTTTGATTGTGCTAGATATGATCCCTTTAGCAAAGTAATCCAGATTGGCTTCGCGACGTTCCTCCGAAGTGTATTTTCTTGGATCTTTAGGAACTATCTGTGTTGTTACTCCAGTTGAAGTAGTTACAGTCTTCTCCTCAGTGATCTCTAGTGGACCTTCTTCAATTACTTTCCACATTAGATAGTGATGGGCTTTGAGTGCTGTCTTGATTCTGAAGCTCCATTCTCTATATCCTTGGATGGAGAATTCTTCACATGCCCTAACAACAGAAGATTCCATAGCAGATAGTATGTACATGAATGAAAGTAGGTTTTCCTAGATCTATTCAAGTTGACCACGCAGGTATTATCCCTGTGAAACAGAAACAATGGTCGTTTGAACCACTGCTTTGATACCACTTGTTGATCCCGAAAGAGCAAGGTTTGGTGTATGGGGGGGGGGGAATACACCAAATACAAACTTTTCAGTTTACTCGGTTAATTATAAGAGAGTTCAAGCTATTCTTAAACAAGAAATTGCTCGGCAGATGACTGACCAGATTGATCAACAGATCGATACCAGATCAGTCTAGACAGATTGCTCTCTAGTGTAGACACTTTGACAATAATAAGAGTGATCTTATTATCTTCTAAGTGTTGTGTGTGCGGAAATATGGTGGATTTATTAGGTGCTCTTATATTGAAAACCTTAAAGATTAACCAGATAGATTAAAGCAGATTGATTGAGATGCAGTCTATATGAAAGTGTAGAGAGTTAGAATAATAAATAACTGAAAGTAAATATGCAGAAAGATAAATGACACAATTGTTTAACGTGGTTCGGGAAATCCCTACGTTCACGATCTGATCAAAACTAGACCAAATTATCCACTACTAGGATACTCTTCTTCTCTATACTCGTGGAGAACGAGTCACAAGTATCAGTCAAAGCTAAAAGGATACTTATGCACGAAGTAAGGGTCGTGTCCCTTTACAACAGATTACCTCTACGTTACCACTAGAAAACTACTAGCTAGCAGGGTGATCTCCTCTTTCTCGATAAGACAGACTTGAATCGAGACTGGGTTGGTGTGATGTAGAATCACAGTTGTTTGAAGCTCTTAGTCTGGTTTAGAGATTGATTGCCTTAGCGTGTGATTATTCGATGTAGCGTATATATCTTCTCCAGACCTTGAACTTCAAATATATAGGCTTTGAATATGAAATTCTAGCCGTTGTTGATTGGCGTGAGATTGATTGTAGATTGCCAATAAATGATATCCATCATATCTGTTCTTGCCTTGTAGAAACGTTGACTCAATCCTCTAAGTAAGGAAAGCAGATCGCTAACGGTTACTTTCCTTCCTTGTGTCAATCATGGATTCTCTTTCCAAACCCTATTGGATGGACTTCAATATTGACGTGGCAAGAGTATATGATGTGTAGGGTGATGTCATCTGGTGGTTTGATGACTCTATCGATCTGGTGCTTCGCTGTGAACATCGATCTGGTCGGTGATCTGGTCGCTGTCTGTTACAGCAGATTGATTTCTTCTCCTTTGTGAAATGTCTTAGTCTTCAATCTAGACTTTTATTGAAATGACTTCTATAGGAATAGATCATTTACATGTTAAGTCATCTCCTAATCTATTTTTTATCAGAATTCACTTTATACGTAGTGATCTGTTAACATGTAGAATAATTTAACTCTAACAAGAGGACTAAGTGTGTTTCGAGAGATCATCATCAAAACCAAAATACTTTGGGGTTCCCAACAGAGCAAGGTTTGGTGTATGGAGGGGGGGGGGAATACACCAAATGCAAACTTTTCAGTTTACTTGACTAATTTCACTTAAGCTTTCTGTAAGCAAATTGCTTAGTTGCGACAAACCAGATTGATGACCAGGTCGATCTTGTTCTGTCCAGACTGAAACTCTCTGGTGAATAACACTAGGCAGAGATCAAGAGTAATCTTGTTCCCTAACAAAGCGTTGTGTACGGAATACGGTGGAATTAGTCGGTGCTCTTGTTTAGAAAACTTATAAATATTAGCCGAATGATTAACAGATTGATTAAGAATGCAAGTTGAATGGATTTTTTGATTAGTGAATAAAGCAACTGAGATTTAAAATGCAGAAAGTAAATAACGCAGTTGTTTTTACGTGGTTTGAGAAACCCCCTACGTCCACGGTCCAATCCAAACTGGCTTAGATATCCACTACTAGGATACTCTTCTTATTTATACTCGCTGAGAACGATCCACAAGTTTCAAGTACAATCTATTTGAAACTTATGCACGAATAAGGGTCGTGTCCCTTTACAACTTACAGAAAACTACTGTAATTGGATCTCTTCACGTCAATCCACTAGAAAACTACAAGCTAGCGAAGATCTCCTTCTTCTCAATAAGACAGACTTGAATCGAGTGGGTGTGATTTCGATCACGAACGGCTTAGAACACGATCTGGTGAGTAGAAATCTTCTCGAGTGAGTGGTTTGAAGAGTGAGATGATTTCTGGGCAGAGTAACAACTTGTTGATCGTAGATAATAGTCATGTACTCTTCCAGTCTTGGTTCCAAGCTTTTATAGGTGTAGAATTTGAAATTATAACCGTCGGGCTTGATTAGTTTGGAGTAACTGTGATTTTCCAATCAAGGATTGTGAATCCCTAAATTATCTACTCTTGCCTTTGGAAAGGTTCACTGAATCTTCAATAAATATGGAAAGCAGATCGTTGATAGGTACTACTTTCCTTCTTCACCTGTAGATTGATTCTCCTTCCATCTTGGTAAATTCGAATGATGTGGCAATGAGTCATCAGTTAATCTGGTCAAATAAGCGATCGCCAATTAACTGGTGTGTGATCTGATATCATCTGATTTATCTCCAAACAACGTTCTGGTCAGCAGTCGATCTGGTCTCCAAAGAATATGCTCCAAAGTATGGTAGAATCTTCTATGAAAGTTTAGTTAAGGACAGATCAAGTGACCATCTGATAGATCATCTGCTTGCTTCAATCTGTTGTTGATCTAGTCCACGAACGAAAAAAAATAGAATGACTTCTATAGGATGAGATCCTTTACATGTCAAGTCATTTTCTAATTAGGGCGAAGATCGTGTTCTCTATCAGATTCACTTTATACTATAGTGATCTGGTACATGTTGGACAGATTGAAACTTAGCAAGACAAAATGAACTTCAAGTGTGTTTCGAGAGAACATCATCAAAACTAAAATATTGTGGGGTTCCCAACACAAATTATGTAAATGTACCAAATTTTTCAGAAGATAGCATATAAAATAAGATTTAAAGCGGTAAATAATCAGATATTGATACGAATTTCTGAGTTCCCCCTTAATTAAGGAATGTATATGGAAAATAATTTTCACGTGGCAATGTTGATCTGTTCCTTCACAGTAATATGCCATCGTGACAAGCAATCTACTCCATAAGTGATCTGGTACTTTGAGGTCATTTTTACTTCTTCTTTTCAGTAAGTTACTTTTTTGGATCATAATCTAGTTATCTGTGTGGTAAGTTTGTTGATCTGTGATATGTGATCTATTATCCAGTAATCTGCTAGTGATCTACATCTAGTGATCTGCTATCTGTCTGCTTCTTTCATCCAAGCTTAGCAATCCTAGCTTTCCACATAGCATCTTAAATCTCTCTTCAGGTAATGCCTTAGTTAAAATGTCAGATCGTTGTACTTCAGTGTGGATCTTCTCGATCTGCACATGCTTCATTTCCACATGATCTCTTATAAAATGATGTCTCACATCCAAATTTTTACACCTTGTATGTAAGATTGGATTCTGTGTGATTGCAATAATACTCAAGTTGTCACAGAATATTGGAATTTCCTTCACATTGATCTCGTAATCCTTTAGCTGCTACTTGAGCCATAGTATCTAGCCACAACATCTTCCAGCGGCCATGTATTCAGCTTCAGTCGTTGATGTAGCCACGGAGGTTTGCTTCTTTGAAAACCATTAGATCAACTTGTTTCCATGAAACTGACAGGTTCCTGAAGTAGACTTCATATCTAGCTTTCATCCTGCATAATCAGAATTTGAATAACTAGTTAACTCAAAATTATCATCACATGGATACCATAAATATATGTGAGTTGTTCCTTTGAGATAACGTAGTATATTCTTAGCTGCTTCCATGTGAGATTCTTTGGGGTTGGTCTGGTATCTTGCACAAACTCCAAATGCAAAAGTAATGTCAGGTCGACTAGCAGTTAGATATAAAAGTGAACCTATGATACCCCTGTATTGAGTTATGTTTGCCTGTTTGCCCTCTGCATTTGGATCAATCTTCCCATTTGTTTGCATTGGGATCTTGACAGGTTTGTTGTCTTTGACTCCAAACTTGATGATCAAGTCATGTATGTACTTCGCTTGGTTTACGAATATACCATCAGGTACCTGCTTAACCTGCAAACTTAGAAAGATTCATCTCGCCCATCATGGACATTTGATATTTATTTTTCATCAGGTCAGCGAATTTATCACATAAATATCCAGATTGAGATCCAAAAATGATATCATCAACGTAAATTTGCACTAAAAAAGCGTCTTGTCAATTCAGCCTCGTCGAAAGCCTCACTCCAGCAGAAAGGTTGACAACGTCTCATACCAAACTCTAGGAGTTTGTTTCAACCCATAAACTGCCTTTGTCAATCTGTAGACTTTCTATTCTGGATCTCCTTCTTCAAGTACAGTTGGCTGCTCCACTTAAACTTCCTCTTCTAGAATGTCATTTAAGAATGCGCTCTTGACATATCTAGTATAATTTGAAGCGTTTGTAAGTTGCATATGCCAAGAACAATCTAATGGCTTCTAATTTGGAAACTAAGGTGAATGATTCATCAAAGTCTATACTCTCTTGTTGATTGTATCATTTGGCGACTAATCTGTCTTTGTCCCTTACTACTTCGCCGTTCTCATCTCGCTTGTTCTTGAACACCCATTTAACACCTATTACTCCTTGGTGTTTAGGTCGATCTATGAGATACCACACTTGATTTCTTTTGAACTCGTTGAGCTCCTATTGCATAGCAACTATCCAATATGCATCTTGTAGTGCTTCATATGCATAAGTTGGCTCAATGTGAGGTAGATAGCAACTTAATAGTGCGCTTTATCCATGCATCTTTCTGGTCTTCACACGATCTATGAGGTTCCCAAAAATCTTCTCTGGTGGATGATCTCTAATCCACATTTTGCGCCTAAACATCTCCTCTTCTGATATCTTAGGTTCAGGTTCTTCTGTTGGTTCCTCAAACTCTGGGTGTGCTAATGAAGATGTTTGGAATGGATTCTCTATGTCAATCTCCAGGTTGGTATCCAAAGTGTTGTTGGTCTCATTTGATTCATCAGGTTGACTCTGAGCAGGTTCACTATCTTCAGGTTGAACTGGTCTGATCTGACTGTGTGCTGGTCTCAGCTAAAGGTTGAACATCAATCTCTCCATCTTCTGGTGGATTCTAGATCAGAATATCTTCTAATAATATACTTCCAAACTTCTAGTAGTAATCTGGCTGTGAGCTTGTTCTTTCACCTGTTTCCATGTATTCAAGAATAGATTCATCAAAAACAATATGAGGTGTTACTTCCACAATATGAGTCTTCTTATTGTAAACCCTATAGGCTTTGCTAACATTAGAATATCCTATATATATTCCAGGGTCGGCTTTGATATCAAAGGTTTTCAATTGATATTTCTCATTATTATGAACGTAACACGTACAACCAAAAGCACGAAAATACTTAATCCTTGGTTATCGGTTGTTCCAGATCTCATATGGAGTTTTTCCATGTCTGAGAGTAATAATCGATCTGTTCTGGGTGTAACACGCTGTGTTGATTGCCTCTGCCCAAAACTTCTTCGGTAGGTTAGTAGCGTTTAGCATTGTGCGTGTTGCTTCCTTCAATGATCTGTTCCGCCTTTCTACAATTTCATTCTATTGCGGTGTTCTTGCGACAGATGTTTGATGTGTAATGCCCATCTAGTTGCAATATGCTTCAATCTTCTGATTAAGAAACTCGGTACCATGATTTGTTCTGATAATCATGATGGTGGTCTCCTTTTGTCGAGTGATCTTATTGAAGAAATAAGGTAGTTTCTCCAACGTTTCCTTTTTCTTAAACAAGAAGATAACCTAAGTAAATCTGGAATAATCATCAATAATAACTAAAGTATACTTTCTACCGGTAATACTTAATGGTGTTACTCGGCCAAATAAGTCTAGGTGTAGAAGCTCTAGTATTCTGTTTGATGAGTGAGCTGCTTTGCTTGGGAAAGATGACTTGGTCTGCTCTCCAGCTTGGCAAGCTTCCTAAATATGATCTTTATCATACACTTGGTCTGGTAATCCTTCGACTAGCTTTTCTCTTGCAATCTTGTTGATAGACTTGAAGTTCAGATGGCTAAGTCGCTTGTGTCATAACCAGCTTGTCTCTGAGATTGTTTTAGTGACTAAACAAGTCTCGATCTGGTTTGTCCATTTCATAATATATAACTTGTCCTGCAATTTACCGGTAAGAAGAGTTTCATCTCCTTCCTGATTCTTTAGAAAACAGTTGTTAGCATCAAAAACATTCTGATTACCATTGGAACAAAATTGACTAACAGAAAATAAATTACGACTAAGACCCTCAACATAAGAACATTAGTAATAGTGGTCTTGTCAATCTTAACATTACCATATCCTCTGGTATAACCTTTTGATATAATCTGATAGTAGATTCTTGTCACACGTCATATTCTTTGAACATCCGCTATCAATTATCCAGATTGAACCTCTTGCTAGGGGTGTCAACCGGTCCGGTACCGGTTAACCGGAACCGGTTAACCGGTTAACCGGTACCGGAAAAGTCCCAATTTGAGGAACCGGTACCGGAACCGGTTATTTAACCGGTTAACCGGTTACCGACCGGTTCGGTACCGGTTAACCGGTAGAACCGGTTAAGGTACCGGTTTTTTTTATTTTATTATTTTAAAATATTTTTTTAATTATTTTTAAATTATATTAATTTAAAAAATAATAATTAAATATAAATATAATTTAATTTAATTTTATAAATATTTTATAATATATAAAATAATTTTATAAAAAATATAAAACATAAAATAAATATATAAAATATATATTTTTAATATTTAATTTTATAAAACCGGTACCCGGTTCGGTACCGGTTCGGTACCGGTTACCCGGGTACCGGAAATTTTTTAAAACTTAGAACCGGGAACCGGCTTATTTCCCGAAAAACCGGTTCCCGGTTCCCGGTTCCCGGTCCGGTACCGGTTCGGTACCGGTTCTTCCCGAGAACCGGTTACCGTTTGACACCCCTACCTCTTGCTACTTGACTCTTTCTTGAAGTTCTTTCATCATGCAATTACAAGGACTTAGCAACCCTTTCAATGATTGGGTGTTTGAGTAGTAGCAAATGTTCCTTTTGGAACCCAAATCATTTTAGTATTAGGAACACAAATATAGCTAGTGATCTGTCTTCCTGAGTTATCTGTTCTTGAGATGACTTTGTACACAGATGGATGGTTCATTTCTATGTTGTCCATGTTGATCTTGTTCTTCCTAACTGATGGTGTTCTGGTAGGAGCCTTCTGCTTTTGGTTCCTATCTGCTTTGACATAGTGAGCAGGTTTGTCTTTCACCTGGTAATACCGTTTGTCCCCTGCTTGTTTCACCATCCAAAATATTATTTTTTGAATTTGATTAGTTTTGAGTAGTAGGTAGGGGTGTCTATTCGGGTCGGGTCGGGTACTTGATCCCGAAAACACCCAAATTTGACAACCCGACCCCGATTCCGAAGTATAACTCGGGTACCCTAAACCCGGGTAGGGTATTTCGGGTTTTAAACCCAGGTACCCTAAATACTCGAATAAATAATGTGTTGCACTGTTGCAAATGGAAAAATAAGAAATAGGAAAAGTTTTCAAATCTGGAGCTAAATTCTGAAAGAACAATACACTGTGTTATACTTTGGTTTCACCTCGACCGAACTTATCCGTAGAATAGGAAACAGGGAGCACGTTGCGACTGCAGTGGAGAGTAGGAAATAGTTTGGTGATATTGCAGAAATAGAAGAAGAATGGAGAATGAAGAAGAAAACGAATTAATAGAAAAAGAAGAAAGAAAGAATAAGGAAGGAAGAGATACAGAAGTTAGAGGATGTAGAAGAGGGAGGAGAGAGAGAAATAAAAGATACAAAGACCGAGGAGAGAGGGAGAAAAAGTAATCGAGAAGAAAAGGTTGCAGAAGAGAGAGAGGAGAGAGGGAGAGGAAGAGTAGAAAGTTGGAGAAAAACTTGCAGAAGAGAGAGGAGAGAGGGAGAGGAAAAGTAAAAAGTTGGAGAAAGAGATGTCGGATGTGGAGAAAATAAAAGTTATATAATCAATTAAAGTTGGTATTCGTGTATTCGGGTATTACCCGATCGGATATCGGGTACCCAAATATCCAAAAATATATGTAATGTTTTTATCCGAAACCCACCCGAACCCGGTAAATTCAGATATTCGAGTACCCGATTTAGCTCGGGTATCGGGTAATTCGGGTAATACCCGGTACCCGTATAGACAGCCCTAGTAGTAGGAATACTTCTTTTATATTATTTAATTAAATAAATAATGTTTTGTTCATTAAACACGTAACCAAATTATTGAGAGTGAATTTTTTTTTTTTTTAAAAAGTGATAATTATAACACAAACAGTTAGTGAAAAATATAACACAGAGATGTAGATCCTGTTAGCGGCTTTTCTCCAACGACAACGATAAGTTGTAAAAATAAATCTTTATAATAAATAACTTGGATAAGTTCGAACTAATTATGCAACTTGGGACTAAGAAAAAAGAAAAATAGAATTTATTGTTATTGAGGTTGCCTATACTGAAAGTTGAGAAATTCACCGATAGGCCGACTTTCGATCCCCTAGTGACGTTATGGCTTGTATAATATTGGTTATTCAATCTATTTTCCGACAGCGAATCCAATGTTATGACTTCACTAATCCATCACTGCATATAGCTCTAGGCCATTGAATCATTAGAGTATGGGCCAAAGGCCGAACCTTAAGTGTACGTTTTCCGTTGAAGTAAAACGCAATTTCAGCATAGTGAAGAGTTGTATGAAAGAATACTTATATCACATATCTCACGGCACACGGCTAACCTGATACTTACCACTCTAAACAGAGCTCTTTACAAGAGAAATTATGAATCATAAGGATAAAGTGATTAAACAGGAGGAGGGTGTGTATTTCAACAGTAAAACGAACGCAAGCTCCTTAGAATGCAATGCAAACTTGATGTTCCAATGCATTTCCTAATTGGTGCTTGCATCTTCTGCAAGTTGGTGTTAAAACTTGTACTCCATCCAACTTTCTTTGCTTACTTCTCTCTCCAATTTACAGTCCGCAGTCACTAAATTGTCTTTTAAGACTGAGGAGGGTCTTCATTAACATCTGGCAATGACGGTGAGGATGCACCGCTCATTCTGCTGGGAACTGGCGTATTTTTTCGCGATTGCTGTCTTTTTGTGGGTACTATCACACTGTCACTGAGTTTCTCGATGATGCTGCCTTCATCTTCATCATCCTCCTCATCTTTGAAGATTGGGTGGATATAGGCGTGCTGGAGATAGCCTTTCAAGTTCAGGTTGGGTTCTCTTGCTCGTTCAAGAGTGTCTTTCATCATTGCTTCCTGGAACCAAGATGGTACATCATATTTAAAATGTCCGAATAAAATTAATAAATCAACTCCAAGCTTACACAAGACATACAAACCTGTAGAGGATATTTAACAAAAGCTGGTTCATAACGTCCCTTGCAGTACCGATGAAAAAAGATTGTTAACACTGGAAGGACAATAAGGACTGGTGAGGCCGCATATAACCCTTTTGTACCCATCAATCCGATCAGGACTATCTGTGAGAAGATGAGGGCATAGACTATACGTCCATGTACGTCTGGCCAGAATGCTGCAGCACTTTCATATTCTTGGTTGTATACATTTATGATCTGTGCCAACAAAAGGGAATATAACGTCAGCTGCATCTGTTATTGGGAATCTGTAAAGAGCATTTCATACACGAATTGTCAATTGGATGTGTGTGTGAGAGAGAGAGCGAAAGGAGGTGGGAGGATTCTTCTACCTGGTGGCGGAATACCATGTAAGCCAGAGCAAAGAAAACCAGTATAAAAGGAAGGAAAACTGGTGTCACCACAGCATAGACGAGACCTAGAAGAAAATATAATTGTATTTGAGGTTCGCCAGTGTTGAAACCAATGCTTCCTGGATCCATCGCCTCCTCTCTATCCTTTTCAGTCTTCACCAGGAAGAAGTTTTTCAAGTGATAGAATATGAGAGGTTTCAGTCTTAAGATCTCTCCAGCAATACCAGCCCATCCATCGACCATTACATAAGTGATAAAGAAAGTTGCTTTCATAGGTATTGCAACACCTATTGTTTGGGGGATCCTGCAATGAACAATCACATATAAGATGAATGCTCAATGTTCTTATGTTTCTGAAGACAATACTGATAGAATAAAAACATCGATATAGAAAATTAAATATAAAATGCAGTTATTTAATAGAAATAGAAATGGGATACCATGACTTACTTAATAACATAGATATAGAAGCTTTACAAGTAATTTAGAAAAGATAAACAGAAGTCCGCATAAAAAACAAGAGCAATTAAAAAAGCCTTAAAAGTTATAGAGTATTTCTGAACGAACATTATAATTCAGAGAAGCTTCATACATTTCTTAGTAACTAGATTGGGAAAATACCAAAATTGTCCACATGTAAATGGATCACAGAATTTAGAAAACAAAGGTATACGAGAAACTAAGTCAAGGATGCTTATGTTCAGGTGACATACTCATTTGCTGACTGACGAAGAAAGGTATCGAGTTGCGAGAGTGCACTTCCTGCTATTATGCTCACAAGAAATACATTCACAAAGTTAAATAGATAATATCTGAAGGCAGATCTCCTCTCCAGACCTGATATTGATAAAAATCCTTCAAATTTGGACATCATCATTAGTATTGATGGTAGCACTATAAGAAAAATCTTCAAAGCAAGCCCCGGTAAAACACCTTGAACGAAAGACTTAATTAATTTCCTGCAATAGGTAATAGATTAATATAAATGTGAAAATTCAATGTCGCAACAACAATTACTAACAAATAGTAATAACTAACGAGTGTTGCAAAAAAATGATCAT
Source organism: Leonotis leonurus (assembly GCA_026898415.1). Classification (NCBI taxonomy): domain Eukaryota; kingdom Viridiplantae; phylum Streptophyta; class Magnoliopsida; order Lamiales; family Lamiaceae; genus Leonotis; species Leonotis leonurus. The sequence goes on along the minus strand of JAPKLX010000693.1, from coordinate 18,145 downwards.
CGTACGCCAGATAAACAAAATACCAGCAAAAAGTAGCAGCATGTGTCGCTAAATATATCATTGTATATAAGATAAGTAAGTCTATAATATTGATTATTAAGATAGAATCTTAGTGAGAATTCAAACCAGTATACTACTCCCTGAGTTTCAAAATGCTTGTTAATGTGCTGAAACTGTCATTTTTCATCTTTTTTTTCTCTCACTTATTAACCCCTCCTAAATTGGGATTAACATTAATAGAGTAACCATAATTTTGTGTGTGATAGGAAGATTGAGTCTGGAAGAGTAGGAAAACGGAAAGTGCACTAAGTGAGACTAAATCCCTGCGCATAATTATTAACAAGATATTCAGCAAGTTGGTGCAATCCCTCCAAAGTTTCACTAAATCTAAGTGATTATTTAAAACTAATCTTCACCAAACTTGTTCAAAGAAAAAATGGAAGAAAATAGCTAATATAGGAATAACTCAGGCATAAGTCGTAACAAAGGATGCTAATTCTTTTCTCATTCTATAATCTATTCTGTTATAAACATCTAGTTACAATTTCATTATATATATCATCTCACTCCCTATGTTCTAAAGCTTAAAGGGATTTCTTAGCACACCAAAGCCCACATTTCTATCTATGGGAGAGAAAAAACTAAGGAAGTGAAGGTGATTGGTCTTATAAGCGACAACGTCTAAGTAGAATAAGCAGGTAGAAATAACCTGGACGCAGATTTTAACACAAAGAATGATGAGATTGCAGTCAAATTTAAGGTTTTATAATGAATGTAAATAGCTTTAGAAGCAAATACTCACTGTTCAATAACTGGCTCCAGAAAAGGTAACCTCTTCTCAATACTCTCAATATTTGCAATAGATTGCACAGCAGAAACAGGAATCACGAAGAAGAATGTAAGGAAGAAGAAAGCAACAGCAATAATAAGCCTCCTGATAGTTAGTGAAACATAAGGAATTGCCAGGTTAGCCCAGAATACATCACGTGGCTCTGCAGCCCATTCAGTCAACCACACAGTTGGATTTCTGGACTGTTGAGTTTGTGCACACACAGCAGCACCCCACCTAGTTTTGAATGAGACAAAAGCTGCCGGCATGATACACTTTGGATCAGTTTTTACCCTTTCACGCTCTTCTGCAATCTTCGAGCGAGAAAATAAAGATTATATTATACCAAAAAATTAAATTCATGAAGCATATGTGTGCATAATGAATAATAACATAAAGTAACCAGGATGCAATTCTTAAATCATTCAGTCTAGGTATTCTGCTAAGAAGATAGAAATTACCAATTAAAGGAATAATCCTTAAACTTTTAGATGAATAAACACCTGTTTTGATCTAACCAATTTGTGTGCGGCTATGAAGCATCAATACGGGAACGAAGTACGAATACAAATATGATACATAAATACATTCATTTTAAAAAATTCAAGATACGAATACGTTCGAAATACGTTTTTTTTATTTATAAATATTTTATATATTATTATTAATAAAATTATAAAAATCATAAAAGACCATTTTCATCTAGCAAATAAAGAAAAAAATTTAGCCCAGCTCAGCCCCACCCCTACCAGAGCCCACGGCCAGCCCACACCCAGACCCATTCCCACTCCCAGGCAAAACCCAACCCACCCCCAGTTCTATAAATAGTTGCAAACCCTAATTAAATTCAGTCTCACACAAAACCCTAATTAAATCCAGCGCCCCCACCCCACACACACACACCTTCTAGCACAATACAAAACCCTAATCAAATCCAGCGCCGCCCCCCACCCCACACACATGCACACCTTCTAGCACAATACAAAACCCTAATCGAGAGGGAGGCGACGACAGCGGCAAGAAGGCTCAATGCAGGCACGGCGCGATGCAGAGCAGACTTAAAATGTTTGTGCAAGAAAGTGTAATACTCCCTCCATCTCACCTCAATTGTCCCATATTATATTCAAATGGGTGTATTACTATAATCAAATGGGACAATTGAGGTGGGACAGAGGGAGTAGGTTAAACTAAAAAGGTATTCTTAGTCATGTAAAACGTATTATTTTTCGTATATTTCACGCTTTTTTAATTAAAAATTAAAAATTAATTAAATACGTATTTGAAACGTACACGTACTAAGTACATATTTTTGGTGGTACGCTAGCAAAAATAGCGTACTAGTGCTTCATAGGTGCGCGGAGTTGCTGTGTATCTCTAACTATAAAACTGGACAAGATTTCATCAGCATCATGAATGAAATGTAATCAAAGTGAAAGGTAAATCATATGTCTCGAGGAACCAGGCCATAAGCCGAGGGGCAGCCATTCACATCGACTATTATTTAAAAAGTAAACCACATTGTGTATGTACTCCCGTTATACACAAAGCTGGAGGAAAAGGAAACTTTCGGAAAGAAAAGAAAGAAAATTATTTTCAATGTAAAAGATATGTGTTCTCCTACATAGACAATTCAAGTATAAATAATATTTACCATGATATGTATGCATGTTCGCCTAGCAGTAGAATGTTTAGTTCCCCAGGCCAAATATCTCAAGTTCAAGTCCACCGAGGTGTGTATAGTCTTTAAATTTAATGTGTTTACCAATCAAAAATAAATAAATAGAAATGGCATACAAGCATATTTTCCTAACGTGAGAAAGTTAATCTTTTAAATGTAAAGAAGTATGAACACTGAAATGCTAAAAACACTTAAAGTTATGTTGCATCTCAAATGCAATAATCATGTAGCGAGGAAGGCATATTTCTAGTTACTTTCGATGGTAAATCTATTGTACTCACTTCTTTCGTCAATCTCTCTATTTCAGCTGTCTGATGAATAATTCCATCCACTTTCTCTCCACAAAGGCCAAGAAAACCAGTCTGCAAGTTTGAAAGACGTAAACAGCAATTTCAAACTCAGATCAAAATGAAGAAAAAGTGCCTAACAGTTGCAAAGAGAGATGACTCAAAGAAACAAAGAAGCAGTACCTTCGCCATAGGTCTTTGAGCTGGATTCCTTGAATATTTTAATTGGTAATAATCAAGCCAGTTTTGCTTTTTCTTCCTCTCCTCGACCAGGTTTGCAAGTTTATTAGCATTTATTACAACCTGTAAATATGTAAAGTTATATATATATATATATGTATGTATGTATGTAAACTTTTGTAGTAGCCTACAGTTCTGGATCATAATATGACTCAACAAGACCAATTTAAGACATGATATGAACAGGACATAGAGAGTGGAATTTCAAAAGAAAATGACCTCTTGACCAGCAAAGACACAAAATAAAACTATGTGAATGGGTAATAGGTGAATGCGACTTCCTACAATTATACAAAGTTACTATGTAAAGTTACATCTTTTTTTGGCAAAGGTAAATAATTTCCCTCTTATTATTAAGTTTAGAGACAGTCAAGTTGGAAAGTCAAAATTACATATATTAGAAGCCAGAGAGATAAGGGAAACCTGAGAAGAATTATTTTTAGGAGGCACAAACTTTTGTGAGAAAGAAACCAACAAGAGAATTAAACTGAAGTCATAGGAGAGGATAGAGCTGAAGGTTGATTTTATTTTAAATGTTTGAACAGACAAGACAGTAAACAACCAAAAAGTCCCAGCACATATCCTACTATTCTGAAAATATTTGTACAATTGAAAACAAAATTTACAGTAAATCTACCAAACCTGATGAGTTAGATAGTGATCTGGATGGTTGACCAAAAAGAAATGCTCTACACATTCAGACACTGATTCATCAGGGTCTGGTGGCACATTTCTGACAAGAACCTGCAAAACAAGTTCAACCATTCTTGAAACTTGAAACAGAAGGGAAAACAGCTAGCTTCAAAGAAGCAAGCCTAGAAAATATACCAGCAAAAGTTGCACATGAAAAGGTTTCAAAATGCATTTTTCGCCTCGAGGCATTTTTCTATTGAGGTGTGAGGCGTAAGCTTCAAGACAAGCTGAGGCGTATTGGATCAATTTAGATATAATTGGACCACTTTAGTCATAACTGGGTTAATATGAACAAAACTCAAATCAATATTTTACTCAAATTTCATATGTCATTATGTTTTACAGTTTTAGGCCTGAAAATGGAAACTATCAACTTTAAATTGCATCTCACGAGGCAGTAGCCTCGTAGCTGCCTCAGGTGCCTTGACTCATTTGAGGCGCAAGCCTCAGAAGATCACATGAGGCAATTTTTACCCGAGGCGAGCCTCACGACTGCCTTTTGAAACTATGGCACATGACATAGGAAAAACTCAGGCATACCAATTGAAAAATTCAATAAGTTGTCAAAAGGAAAATCACATGTAAACATCAAAATATAGACCAACAATTGGTCAGGACACAGAAAATACATTCAATAGTACGTATAATACATACATTGTTGCATATATTAATTTCCAATAGCCCACCCACTATCTTTAATCAAACCCCATAATTACTTTTAGAAATCAGACAATCTGAATTTTAATCATCCCTAAACATCTGATATACTCATGTTTCCACCATATCTAAACATGGCAACCAAAAGGTATAGAATAGACACGCATATTCAGTATAATTTATTGTCCACGTACGATGAACATGAACACACAATTCGGTTTTGACCTTGAGGATGAAAAAGATCTGTAAATGCGAATATCAACTTTCCTGGTATTAAATAATGGCTACACCCTTCTTAAATATCTTTTGACATTCCAGAATAAGGAAGTGCATAATAAGGTGTTAAATTTCATGAAAGCAAAAAGAAAGTAATGAACGTATTTGTATCGGAGGATTTACAGATGGGTTCGAACCAATTTTAGCAAATCCTCTGTGATTGTTTCAAACAAAAGGTTTGAAGGGTGGAATTTCAAATCCATCATCCTCACTTCAAATACTACTCACTCCATCCAAAAAAAGTGTATTCTTATTACCTATTTAGGCAGTCCGCAAAAAAGTGTACTTTCCTTTTTAGACATAGTCCCACAAAACCTTCAATATTTTAAACTTCACATATATTCTATTTTGCGGGTCCCTTTCTCCACTAAAAATAGATTTTTCAACTTTTTCTTAAATACCCGTGCCGACTCCCTTACTGCTTTTCGAAGACAGAGGGAGTAATTCTTTATGATGGATTTGGATGTACTCCAGTACAATTCTTTAATAAAACTCTGGATCTTATAAGCTCTACAATCTACTTTACTTTATCAAATCTTATCAAATGTGTTCGATAGCTTAGCCAGCTGACTTTTCACAGTCAACAAGATATTATTTCTTACTGTGAATTGATCAGGACGGCGTTTTTCTGAAGCAAGGAAGTGTAAGCGCATTGTAGCAATTTTTTCGTACTCCTTCAGCAACGCATAGCAAGTCCATAAAGTAAAGACATATGCCATTACAACATGAGTCCAAAACCTGTGAAAAGATTAATAGTGTCATTCCGGTTTCAATCACATGCCTATTTATGGCAAAAATGCCCTATTAACTACTTCCTCCACCCGCCCTAAGTGTTACGTTTTCATTTTTGGGTTGTCTCAACCCAAGTGTTACATTTTCTTTTTAAAACACTTTTATTACTCGCACTAAAACACCTTTATTACTCACATAACTTTAAATAATATATATTTCTATCACCATTTTATACTACTTTTCAACTATCCTTAAATACCATGCCCAAAAGAAAATGTAACACTTAGCTTGGGACGGAGGGAGTATTAGACATGAAAGTACAATGATAATGTAAGGAGGTACTTATGGCATGAACATTATCATGTGCGTGTCCAAGAAGATTGCATAAGTACAGGAAGAAAACCCTCATGTGCAAGTAAAGTATCTCAAGTTCAGTTTGTTAATGAGATTTAGAGGGATTCAAATTTGAACTATTAAAAGATGGCTGCAATGTTGGAGACAATGACCTGCAAATCATCTGATATTAATAGCAAATAATATTTTCCTATTACCTACTTACAAGCTACAACAAAGAATGAGCTCAAGAGTCTGATCTCCACCTCAGGACTAGGTTAAAGCTTTCATCGTCTCAATGTAAACTATCGCAGACACGTATACAGAACCAAGATCATAAAACAATGTATACTCAAAAAATTATTAGTTGAAAAAAGAGTGTTTAAAAACTGTAACATAACTTTTAAATTTCTACTGAAAGGTGGTTTTACCACATGTTCCTCCCATTAAGAATAAATTAGTAATCAGGAAGTCTGGAACAACACATAAATGATAGATTGAGCAAACCTCTTACCTGGGTGATCCATGTGGAACATTTGAAATAGAGAGCTTGTCAATCTCACTATACTCCAGCTTATCACTTGATGCAGCTAACATTGCCAAGGTGTTATTTGTCCAGTTGACTGGCACCAGGATGGCCCATGCCAGCAATGTCAATGGAACAAAAATCTTAAGTCTGCATATGCCAAAATGCAGAGTCAGTACCCAAAGATGATCTTGAAATTTAGTGTATTTTAAAACACCAAACAAATATATCTAGCACGACCTATGGAAAAATTTTCAGTTCACAACATCACTTCTCGATTGATAAAGCATACTACACCAAGTCAATGAAATATAATACATAATCCTACCCAAGCAGGTAAATCCGCAGATATGCAGCTGAATCCAACCCCGCATGATCGATAAGCTCTGGCTCAGGCATCTTCAGTGCATCTGGTACCCAATTCAGAAATCTAATGTACGATCTCCAGTCCAGGTTGACAAATTTGTTAACGAATGTGCCTGAGTGACTGGGACTGCTTCTCAGTCCCTTGAGATACCATTTCGGGAAATATACTCTATCATTAAATGGCTGAAGCCTTAGGATAGCGAATGCTACAAGGAAAACCAATGCACTGATAATATTAAATGCTGCTGCAACTCCTATATCTCCAAACGTTGCCATGCCTTGCCTCTAGAGATATGAACCTCCTGTTTCCAGAACAGAACTTGTCATGCAAACCATCCATAATATCACCACAAAATGCAGCCAATTCTACTACCAAGCATATGCAAGATAGAAACATAAAATTCCTGAACTGTGCCTAATATCACCACAAAATGCAGCAAAATCCACTAACAATCATTTCCAAGAGAGAAACAGCAAATTTCACTGCAACCAGATACGTTCCTGATCGTGTATAATTTGAGTGTCGAAGAAAAAAGTAGTCAAAATGAATTTAAGACATACTCTTTGGAAAAATTAAAGATTAAACTCAAAATTCCAAATACAACTGGTAGTAGCCCCAATAATTGAGTACAATGTTAAAAAAAAAAAATCCATCAGTAATTACGGAAATCCTCGAGATCGAATTATGCTGCAACTTGCACCTAATAAAGTACTAAAAAGTAACCGGTGAAAAGAAGAAGAAATCTACAGAACAATTTCAGCCGAATTATGCAAATCAAAATGTATGGGAGAGAGTAAAAACTGTAAAGTAACGAAACACGATGATAAGCATACCGTCCCGATAATCTACGATACGGTTGGGAAAACTAGGGAAACCGCGAAGAGAAGGCAAACAAAAGTCAGAAAGTGGCGTGTTTGCGGTTCGGATAGTGAATAGAATTGCTTCGGAGTGGAACAAAAGCCAACGAACATTCCCAAAATCTCTTCCGTGAAGATAAAATGTCAACAACAAGACAACCAGCTGTAGGTATTCAAATACATAAACTTAGAGATATATAAATAGAGAGAGAGTGTGTGTGTGTGTGTAAGACGCATATAATGTCCGTTTCGGTTGAGAACGAGACAAACAGCGAATGCTGTCCGCAAAAATGAAGATTCTTCAGAATTTTTCTTTTTCATTCCTTTTCTTTTCTTCTAGGTGTAGATTTCAGATCTGTTTGGTAGTGCGACTCTTTTTACACTGAATTCTATCAATGCGATTGCTGTTTTCTTTCGATCATGGTTGCGTTTCCCATATCTATCGATCCACACGAAATAGTCTATGTATAGAAGAAGACATGAGATGAGATGATGGAAGATAAAAAAAATATGGATTATTAGTGTGAATAGTGTAGTTATTGTTAGTGTGAATAGTGTTTAATAACTTGTTTGGTATTAATTTTTTAGAAGTAATATTCTGTTTCGTAGATATAATTATTGGGTTGGATAAATTAATATTACGTTTAGTAGATTAGATGAATACACAAGATTATTAATACATCGTTTGGTAGGGAACCTTCATTCTGGCAGATTATTAATCCCCAATTTTGAGAGTGAAGGTCACATTCGCGAGGGAAAAAATTCATTTCGCTCCCAATTGAAGAACGATAGAAACTTGGAATTATTGAACAATTCGACCAATTCAGAAGCCAGAAATCCACCAATTTCACTGAAATCAGATGGCATCTTGGCATCTACTGAAGAAGGTAGCAATTTATATGTTTGTTCGGTTGAATTTTTATTTGGGTGTTTGGATTTTTTTTTTGTTCGTAATATTTTGATGGGGGTTCCAATTTGAGGCATAGATATCTCGTTTTTTTGCTGTCTATGATTCATTATTGATTCAAACTGCTGGATGTTTGTTGAAAAGTGAAATAACCTGCTTCAATATTGCAAGTCGTTCAATTTGAGTTTTGTTACCAAAGTTTGTATGTTATATTGAAGCATAACTTTTTCGTTACCTGTAAGACAAGTGAAATCACCTGCTTTAGTACTGCATTCTTAGTTTTGGACTTTAGTTGTGTGTATATGAAAGTTACAGCTGCAGATAAAATTATATCCATGCTCTGTAATGATTTTTGGCTTCAGTTCTCTGTAACGATTTTTGGCTTCAGTTATGTCTATATGAAAGTTACAGCTGCACTTATGTTTTAGCTTCAGTTCTGTAACGATTATGCATGGTCCCATGAAAAATGTTGGATAGAATCTGAATCTGCACATTGACTTTTTCTAGCTGGATATTATTCTACCTTATTTATCTTTCCACATTAACTTCGCATACCTGAAGTTGATTTGTTCATTCAGTTTCCCTACATCTACCACATTGACATTGAGTTTCACTTACACACACTAGGTACATTATGTATTTGGTAATGAACTCATTCAATCAACCATTGAATTAGGGTACTTAACATTCATTTTGTGTTCTATGTTAATATACTTGTATAACAATTTCATTTGCAACACTTTAGGTAGTTGTGATGGCATTAGAGGAAAGGGTAAACGACTTGAAAAGGGCCGAAGAGTTTGAACAGCTAAGGAAGAGGAGACCTTACTAGTTGCTATGAAAGAATTGGTCGCCCTAGGCTGGAAATCAGACAATGGATTTAGGGCAGGCTATCTAAACAAGTTGGAGGAAAGCTTCAAGAAAAAAATGTCTAGGACTGACTTGAAGGGTAGTCCTCACATGCATTCCAAACTTTTCTATTTGGAAGAAGGACTACAACTCCTTGTGTATGGTTCTCAGTTAGAGTGGCTTTGGATTTAATGCGAATGACAATTACATTGTGGATTCTGACGACTCTCTTTGGGATAGCATAGCTAAGGTATGAACTAGATTTGGTGTGTGGATAATATAATGTCATTTTAGTATTCTGTATTGACCTTTCAATTTGTGACATTTATCTACTAGTTGATTTGTTTGGCCTGTTGTTATTTTGTAATTGTCATTACAGATTGATGCTAATGTTAAATGAATCCACAAAAAAAAAGTTGGCCAATGTACGAGGATTGGAAAGAAATATTTGGCAAAGATAGAGCTAATGAAGAAGGTGCCTTCGGTGTGTATGAAGCTAATAATCAGTTGGAACAAGACTATGCTTCTATGGATAAAACCTACATTTCAGGGGATTATCGTGTGGATATGGAAGACGACTTCAGATCAGCAGTCCCAGGAGTGGAATGTTATGATTCTGGAAGCTCTGCAAAAGAAAGAAGATAGGGGATAAGACTTCCCGTCCCACTATTCCTGACTGAAAGAATAAGGGACGTACCTCTTCTTTACTGAAATGAACTACTAAAGAAATTAACTATCCCATCTAACTACCTAGCTCAGTATCAACCATCAACGAATAGAATAGCATACTCTAGGACGCTTCGGACCTCATAGTGATGAGTCCCTCTCTGCTTTCAGTTGAGGAGAGCTGCTCTTTAGAAAAAGCCAAGGGCCAGTCGCGTTACCTTGACGGGTGCATCCAACAGCTTGTGTCAAAATGAGGAAATAAACGTCCCCTCCTCAACTCCTTCGGCATCCAAAGGTAAAGGATGTAAATGAAAGGTATTAGATGATATTAACAAAGTTCGTGCAATTATTGAAGGAATGAGTCGCAATGCAAACTCCAGAATGGAGACTATTGCTTCTCGCTTAGGTCATGAGCATGACTTAGGCAAAGCTCGGGTGGAGATCTTTGATAAACTTCCAAACTTAGAAGGATTTACATTGAGTGACAAGCTGAATGTTTTTGAAATATTAGTTGAAAACGATAGGAAGCTTGAGCTTTTCTTAGGACTACCTGAAGAAGTAAAGGTAAAATATGTACTTCGTATCTTAGGGGCAAACTAAGCTACGTGGCAAGTTTTTGTGATGGTACTCATTAGTTCTTTTGTTTATCCGTAGCCGAAGCACAACGATCAACTGATGGATTGTTTTTGGATCTTTAATGTTGATACTTTCTGTTTCTTTTGGGTCTGTAATGATGTTAATTGTTGGTACTGCTTCTTTTGAATCTATAATGTTCATACTTGATGGTTAGAATCTGTTTTATATATAATGTTGTTACTGTAATTGTTGTTCAATTATGTTTTATATATACATATATATATATATATATATATATTTACTGTGATGTATTTGCCATAGTTCTTGGCATATGTAAAACATATTAATTTTTGGCATAGACATAGTTAATGTAATGTAGACACTTGTTTAATTTTTTATATTTTTACCGATTGATAGTTATTTATGGAAACTAAAAAAAACACCTACTATAATTATATTAAAGACAACAAATAGATAAAATGGTTTCAACGACAAACACATGTACTAAAATTATAATAAAGATGACAAATACACATACATGAATTATGTTGGTCCCGAAAGAGCAAGGTTTGGTGTATGGGGGGGGGGGGAATACACCAAATACAAACTTTTCAGTTTACTTGACAAGTTATGTGAGAGTTCAAGCTATTCTGTATAAGAAATTGCTCGAAGATGACAAAACAGATCGATATGCAGATCGATATCAGTTTTAGTCCAAACAGATTACTCTCTTAGTGATAACACTTAGCTAATAATAAGAGTGATCTTATTACTTTCTGAGTGTTTTAGTGAGTGCGGAATAATGGTGGATTAGTGATGCTCTTGTTTAGAAAACCTTAGAGATTATCCAGATTGTTAAAGAGATTGATTGAGATGCAGATCGAATGGTAGTGCAGAAGATTAGAATAATAAACAACAGAAATTAAATATGCAGGAATGTAAAGCACACAGTTGTTTAACGTGGTTCGGGAAAACCCTACGTCCACGATCTGGTCAAAACTAAACCATATTATCCACTACTAGGATACTCTGCTTCTTTATACTCGTTGAGAACGAGTCACAAGTATCAATCAAAACTAGAGAGATACTTATGCGCGAATTAAGGGTCGTGTCCCTTTACAACAGATTACCTCTACGTTACCACTAGAAAACTACTAGCTAGCAGGGTGATCTCCTTTCTCTCGATAAGACAGACTTGAATCGAGGTGGTTGGTGTGATGTAGAATCACAGAGTGTTGAAGCTCTATGTCTGGATAGCAGATTGATTGCTTGAAAATATGACAACAGTATAGCTCGCGTGTGTTCTCATATTTTCTCCAGATCTCTAACTTCAACTATATAGGCATTGAATTTTGAAATTCTAGCCGTTGTTGATTGGCGTGAGATAGATGGTATATTGCCAATCAATGATTTCCATCATATCTGTTCTTGCCATATAGGAAAGGTTGACTCAATCTTTGAGTTATGGAAAGCAGATTGCTAACGGTCTCTTTCCTTCTAGGTGTTAGCCGAAGATCTTCTTTCCAATCCCAGTTGGATGGACTTTTAATTTTGACGTGGCAAGAGCATATGATGTGTAGGATGATGTCAGCTGGAGGATTGATGACTCAATCGTTCTGGTTCCTCGCTGTAGGCATCGATCTGGTCGCTGTCTGTTACAGCAGATCGATTCCTTTTGGCGTGAAATCTTGACCTTCATCCTATACTAAGTTGAGATTGACTTCTATAGGAGTATTTCCTTTACATATCAAGTCATCTCCTAATCTGTTTCATAACAGAGTACACTTTATATCTAGTGATCTGTTTTTACACGTAGAACAGTTCAAGCTCTAAAACAGCTAAGTGTGTTTCGAAAGACCATCATCAAAACTAAATATCTTAGGGTTCCCAAAAATTTCCCCCTTTTTGATGATGTCAAAACCACACTTCACAATAATGTCCTAGCAACTCTTAAGAGTGATCTGGTTTGATGACTAGATAGATGATTGTTCGTTATTTAGGTTATAACGATTTAAGACAGTTTATATATGTTCTGGACAATTAGAGGTTGTCATCAGAAACTTCAAAAGCAAACTTCAATAGATAAGAGACAATAAAGTTTACAGATTAACATGACAAAAGGCAAGAAATGCAGATCATAAAGATATGGAAAACATATAGCTATCTGCTCTTTCTTCTCTCTTCTTGTTGTCTCTTCAACTTCGCTCTTGTCTCATCCGAGATCAGCTGCACACATTCATAGACACCCTCTCTTATCCTTATGTAGTCAGGGTCTTCTGCGTCAACTTTGTACCCTTTGTTCTCCGCGAGCTGGTTTATATAGGTGAGCAGAAAGGTCTTGTCAGGCAGATCAGTCCCTGGAATGGTTGGGCATGTTTTGAATTCCCTTTCTGGGGTAGTGATCTGGATTTTTGCCTTTGCAGCTGCTTCTCTTATCCCTTCAACCAAGTCTTTAGCATCATTCATGTCAAGGTAGAGATTAAAGGCCTCGTTGGTTGTTCCTTCGCTGTATGCAGGCTCCTTGAGAAAATATCTGCACATGATAAATTCATCTCTTAGCCCTTCCCATCCTTCTCTTAAGTTCTCTGGGACCCAGTTGGTCTCTCCTTCTTTTGATTTTGATGTTCTCGTAGGGGCAGATGATGACCAACTGAATCCAGAGCGTTTCTTTTTCTTCAGTGGTTGAGGTTGGCTCGATCTGCTTGAAGATGTGGTCTTTTTGATTTGAGCAGATGTTGGTGCAGAGGGTGGGCTGGTTGATTTTGGTGTGATTAGTTGTTCAAGTTGAACTTTCTCCTTCTCCTTTCCTTTTGCAACAGCTGCAGCTGGCTTCTTCCCTTTCACAGATCTTTCCCCCTTTTTGACATCATCAACAAACATATTGATGAGTGCCCGTAGGGAGGTGATCTCTTCCTTCATTGCATTGTGCTCCTTTTCGGATTCAACCTTGTGTGCAAGCAGAGATGTGATGTTGAGATTAGCATCATCTATCTGCTTTTGGAATGATTTCTTGACGTCGGTTAGTTCAGCTGTGTGACTTGCTACATCTTCTTGGACGATCCCAAAGTCGTTGAAGTATGTATCAATCATTATTTTCATGGGGTAACCCAGGTCGTACATCTTTCTTTCTACAAAATTTTTGCCGGCTGCTTCAAATTTCCTAAGCAATGATCTGGTGTAAGCATTTGCCTCTTTCACTATCTCTGCAGTGAGGCCATCGGTTTGCTCTCGGACTATGGTGTGAACCATGTCTTTTTCTTTCTCAGCAAAAGCAGTGACAATCTTGTAAATCTCTTTCACTTTAAGTTCTGTTGTGAACAGACTTTGATCAATCTGTGCCTTCCGTTCTTCGGCAGCAGCTCTATCATCGTCCATTTTCTTGCTTAGTTCTTCGATTTTCAGCCTGCATATTCTCCTCAAATCAGAGTCAACTTGATCGACGTGAGTCTTCAAGTGGTCGTTGAACTCTGTGAGTATGCGGATGGCTTCATCTTGGACGTAAGTGAGCGTTCCATACATGTATTTATTAACCTTCTGAGAGATGAGATCCCTCACTTGTGTATTGGACAGTGATTGATGCTGGTTCATCAATATGACTTCCAAGTTTGTCATCTCCACATGTTCATCCAGTGTAGCTGCGACAGCTGGGGTATAGAGGTCATCAGTTGGTATACCCCCCACTCGCTGTCCAGCTGGCTCAGGATCTGGTTGAGCTTGATCACTCACTGCACCTTGAATAGTATGTTGCTGGGCTGGTTCCCTCTCAGCCTGTGCAGGAATCTGCTTTTCAACCTCAGTCATGGGTTGATCTGTTGCAGGTTCTGTGATGGCTGCACCCTGTTGGTGAGTATCAGCTGGATCTGCTGCAACTGCTTCCTCCACAATCTCTTCTTCAATGTTGTTGTAAAAATCCAGCATATTTGCCTTTTCATAAACAGATCGCAGATCGATCTGGAGTTCTTCAGCCTCGAATTTTGACATTCCCAGAATGTCTGACTTGTATGTGTCCCTTAACTCAGCAACTGATGCAGCAGTGAAGATCTTGAGTAAGGTGGCTTCTTTGATTTTCAGTGCGTGTATTGATCTGGTGCGGAGCAGGGCATCCAGAACATAAAATTCCTTATCTTTCACCAGCAGAAGGAACTTTAGGCGTTTGGCTGCATCATACGTCTCTGGGGTTAGTTGGATTCCAGGGAAGGTTCTGAGAACAGAATGATCTGCTTCTGTTTCCAGCATTCTAACCACTGTCTCTGCCTTCTATAATTCCTCATCCTCATCAGTTGACTGCTCTTCTCCCTCAGCCTCCTCATCAATCTGCTCTAGCCGTTCAGCAGATGATGGGCTGGTGGAGTGTGCTGGAGAGAAGTCCTTGGATTGATCTGGGTGCACAGATGAAATGGGGGCCACATCCTCTGGTGGTCCACCCATCAGAACGTCCTCTTCCTGAACCTCCTATTGAGGGAGAATGGTTTCTGCAGCAGCAGGTACTTCAGCCTGGACTTCATCACCAAGCTTCTGAAGTCGTCTGCGTTTGGGTTTCGATGGCTGGGCTGCTGTGGATGTATCCGTGTCGATCGAGCTCGCCCTTCTGGTGACTCTCTTGGGGGGAGTCCTCTCAGTTGGTTTCTCCTTGGTAACCTTGGATTTTGTGGACCGTTCTGCTGGACCAGATGGAGGAATCCAGATGGGATTCGAGTTTCCCATCTCTATCAACGCATTAGCAAACACTGGGTCTTTCACCCGTGCAAGCAGATTTGCTGAAATGCCCATTGACATTTCTATCTGATGCTGATCCTTTGGGAAGTGCAGTCTGGAGTTAAACTCGACGGCTGTATCCCACTGGTGTTGGGGAAAGAAGGTTTCCAACATGTAGCTTATTTTTGTGGAATGTCTCAAGCTGCTTCTCTTCACCTCGATGCCAGGTGAGCCTCCTTTCACAAACAAGATCATCTTGGCCTCCTTTGCCAAGAGATCAAATAAGATCCTGCTCCAGTTCACTGGCAGGTTGAGTACCACGGCTGCTAGGATCCTGAACTTCTCAGGGGTAACCTGGTCATAGGATCCGTTGTGGTTGAGGAAGATTCGCTGTACGAATTCAAACAGAATTCTAAATTCTGGAGCGAGAAGGGCACGAGTGAACATCTTGTTCATGTACCGGATGGGTACTATCATCACCAGTTCAACAGCCTCTTGAAGTTGTTCTTCAGTGATCTCGCTGAGGTCAGTACCTTCATCCTTTAACTTGTACGCGTCGTTGATGATGTTGATGATATTGTAAGAGGTGTTGCTAATAGTATTCCCTTTACTCACCCTGATGGTTGCCTCGTGTCCACCCCTCTCTCCTTGCCATGAGAGATAGAATGCGGCAACATCCTTAGGTAGGAAGTGAACTGGGTGTGAGGTGATAATGTTGTAAAAGCCTACAAGAAACACAAAAGAGCATATGTGAGCACTATCCTTCCATCAGTGAAGTATAAGTGCTCAAAGCAGTTTATGCAGTCTAGCTATCGATTCACAGTAATCACAAACATATATTAAAATCAGTTTATCAAAAGTATGTTTAAGAGATAATATAAGACAAACAAAAATTCACAAAGTAATGAACCTTTGCACTGGCGAACAAGGTCAAATGCCTTTTCCAGTTTGTGAAACCTGAAGGTATCAAGAACTGCGAAGAGGTCTTGGTGCAAGTATGGTTTCAGAAAGTTTTCTTGATCAAGAAACTGAGATGATTTGGGTGCCATTTTTGCTAAAAACAGAGTGATTTTCGAAGGTAGAGAGAATTTTGGAAGAGGGAAATTTTACTAAGTGTTTCGAGAAATATAAGTGTAAGTGATAGTTGAAACAGCTTATCAAAACATATAAACGAAGGGGAAGATAAGTAAAGTAATAAAATATTCAGAAATCCTTCCCTTTTTCAGCTTTTCCCGCCTTTCCATGTTCTAGGTTTACAGTCTATCACCGCCTCTCTTTATCGTATGATGCACGCGCTTTGATCGAATGGTTGTAATGTGGCGCGTTGTTTTTGTTGCAGTCATTTGTCTTCCTTTTTCTTGATTTGGTAGATATTTCCTCGATCACGTTTCCCAATTACTGTACTTAATCATCAAAAAATAAAAGATTTGATATCTGATGTCAGAATATATATAATTAGTCGCCTTATATAGTTGACCTTTCCCCCTTAACCAAGTAATGAGATAATTAATAAGAATTATTAATTTATTATCCACGTGGCATTAAGTAATCTGGTCAAGGTCGATCTCCTGCATAGTGAGAAACTATTGATCTGGTTGTGTCACTGTCCAATCTGGTGTATTGATTCTTTTACTAATTTCCAGTTGGAATTTTGATTAATCTGTATTGATATGTGCTTAGTAATCTGGTATCAATTTCCTGTTGGAATTTTACATGATCTTAATTTTATCGATCTGTACCATGTCAATCTGGTTTTGTTTCCCTGTTGGAACATTTAACTTGATCTGGTTTATATCAATCTGGTTCTTGCTTCAAGATTTAATAATCCTAGTTTACCACAAAGCATCTTAAATCTTTCTTCTGGTAATGCTTTGGTAAGAATATCAGCTCTCTGTATTTCAGTGTGTATTTTCTCGATCAGTACATGTTTTCTTTCAACATGATCTCTTATAAAATGATGTCTTACATCCACATATTTGCATCTGGTATGCAGAACAGGATTCTGTGTGATAGCTATAGCACTTGAGCTATCACAGAAAATAGGTATCTCCTTGACACGATCTCATAGTCTTTAAGTTGTTGTCTTAACCACAGTATTTGGGCACAACAACTTCCAGCTGCCATATATTCTGCCTCTGTAGTTGAGGTGGCAACTGATGTCTGTTTCTTTGAGAACCAAGAAATCAGTTTATTTCCTAGAAACTGACATGTACCAGATGTTGACTTTCTGTCCAGTTTACATCCAGCATAATCTGAATCAGTGTATCCAGTTAGCTCAAAATTGTCTTCACATGGATACCATAATCCTACATGGGCTGTTCCCTTGAGATATCTTAATATCTTCTTAGCTGCTTCCATGTGAGACTCTTTGGGATTTGCTTGATATCTTGCACATACACCTACTGCAAATGTGATGTCAGGTCGACTGGCAGTTAGGTATAGTAGTGATCCTATGATCCCTCTGTATTGAGTAATGTTGGCTGGTTTTCCCTCTGGATCTGGATCAATTTTCCCATTGGTCTGCATTGGGATTTTCACTGGGTTACTGTCTTTTAACCCAAATTTGGTCAGCAGATCATTGATATATTTTGTCTGATTAATAAAGATACCATCTGGTAGCTGCTTGACCCGCAAACCTAAAAAGAAGCTCATTTCTCCCATCATGGACATTTGGTACTTATTTTTTATAAGTTCTGCAAATTTGTTACACAGATAGGTAGATTGAGATCCAAAAATGATGTCATCTACGTAGATCTGGACTAAGAGAATGTTTTCTTTGACTTTGATGATAAACAAAGTCTTGTCAACAGATCCTCTTCTGAATCCAGATTCTAGTAGGAATGTTGATAATGTCTCATACCAAGCTCTAGGGGCTTGCTTTAGGCCATAGACTGCCTTAGCTAGTCTGTATACTTTCTGATCTGGATCTACTTCTTCAAATCCAGGTGGCTGTTCCACATATACTTCTTCTTCAAGG
>JAPKLX010002385.1:0-13517 GCA_026898415.1 Leonotis leonurus | reverse complement strand
GTAGTTGTTGTGTCATTGGTCCACTATCTTGGAGAATCCTTCGATGAATCTCCGATAGTATCTAGTTAATCCTAAGAATCTTCTGATTTCATTTGGAGTCGTTGGTGACTTCCATTCTTGTACAGCTTCTACCTTGATGGGGTCTACCTTGATTCCTTCAGATGACACAATGTGTCCAAGAACCATTACTTCCCTAAGACAAAATTCACACTTGCTGAATTTAACATAGAACTTCCCGTTTCTGAGGGTTTCTAAGGAAATTCTTAGATGTTTATCATGTTCTTCTTCATTCTTCGAGTAGATAAGAACATCATCTATAAAGACCAAGACAACTTGTCGAGGTAAGGGTGGAACACACGGTTCATCAGGTTCATGAACACTGCGGTGCATTGGTTAATCCAAAAGGCATCACTATAAACTCATAGTGACCATACCGGGTTCGAAAGGCAGTCTTAGGAACATCTTCCGGTCGGATTTTTAGTTGGTGGTATCCTGATCTCAAATCTATCTTTGAGAAGACACTTGCTCCCTTAAGTGGATCATACAAGTCGTCAATCCTGGGTAAAGGATATCGGTTCTTGAGTGTCAGCTTGTTCAAGCCTTTGTAGTCTATGCACGTTCTTAGAATTCCATCATTTTCTTTTTCATGAAAAGCACATGTGACACCTAAGCTGATACACTAGGACTGATAAAACCTAGGTCCAAAAGTTCTTGAAGTTGCATCTTGAGTTTCTCTAACTCTTTAGGGATCATCGTAAATGATGGTTTGAACATTGGTGTTGATCATGGTTCTGGGTTGATTATAAATTCTAATTGTCCATTTGATGGTAATCTTGGCAGTACTTCTGAAAATACATCTGGGTATTCTCGTACAATGGAGACATTTTAAATCTTCCTTTCTTCCTTTACTTCTCCACTTGTGTATCATAAGTAGGTTCAAACTTTTCCTTACTAACTTTGTGGTTTGCAGTGCTGAAATAATTGCCTTCTTCTTGTTTATGGTAATCTCATGAAAACTTGTGGGTTATTTTTCTTAGATGTGGAAATGAGATTTGTCTTTTCTTGTAAAGGATTAGGGCATAGCCTTCGGCTAGCCAATCCATGCCTAAAATTTTGTCCACGTCGTTCATCGAGATTACACTAAGATTGTTTGCAAAAAAATAAATAAACCTTAAGTGATCCTAAATCCAAGCTTAGGTTAGAGCAAGAATGTGTGAGAGTAGTAGTTCCTCCCAAAGGTGAAGAAACTCTTAAAGTTGTCTCTACTAGTTCTAGTTCCAGTCTTATGTTCTCTACACATGTTTGAGCAATGAAAGAATGGGACTCTCCAGTATCAAACAAAATAATTACTGGTGTGTTGAGGAGGTGCCCATACCTGTCAGGTTTCCCTGATTTTCTTCAGACTATTTCTATTTCATTGCATAAGCTTGGTCTGTCATGGCTGTTTCTAATGTTTGCGTCGTTGGTACTAAGGTGGTAGTGGTGGGGGTGGGGGTAACTGCTGAGGTTGCTGATATTTTTGGGGTTGAGCCTGAATTGCTCGGATATGCTGGTCCGTCGCTGTCTGATTTAGACATTGCGCCTGTTTTCTACTGTCTAGTAGGACAATAGTTTGTGAAGTGCCTCTTCTGGCCACACACAAAGTACTTGTCGCTATCTGCTATACATATTCCGTCGTGCATCTTCTTGCACTTGAGACAAATAGAAAAAAAAAATTCTAAATAGTTCCCTCTCTGAATGGTCGGGTTCTGTTTCTCGTAGTCTTGGGAACGTGTTTGCTCTTCCCATGGTTTCTTTGGAATGGGCTGTCGTTCCGGTTATCCTCTCATTTCCTCTTGCTTTTAAAGCCTTGAGATATGTTTGGGCGGATATCATAGTTGCAGTAGCTGTATGTTTTTCTCCTGGCATAGCAACCTCAATGTCAAGAGCTCGGTTGAGGGATTTAGTGTAAGACGATCCCCCATGGCTTGCCAATGCCATCCTAATTTCGTACCTCAGACCGACACAAAACTTTTCAGCCATTTTCTCATCCGTGTCTACTTGTTTTGGCGCATATCGTGCCATATTACAGAACACTCGATCGTATTCTGTTACAGGTATCCTTCATTGCTTAGATTATATTATTCCATCTCTTTCTTCTTACTACAGCTCTAAGGAATATATTTGTCGTATATTCTTATCTTGAACTCTTCCAAGTAAATTTTCCTAGTGGTTCATGGGTCATAGTCTTTCTGTGTGCTTCCCACCATAAATCTGTTGATCCCATCTGTTGGAACGAAACGCACATCATGCATTCTTGATCCGTACAACACAGAAAGTTAATGATGCGTTCTAGAGTTCATACCCAAACTTCTACTTTAGTAAGATCACCCATTCCGTTGAAAATAGGTGACTTATGTCTTAAAAATAGTTCCTCAATTCTATGTTCAGGCGGTGGGAGGGTGAGGTTACTTCTCGTTCAAGTTCATGTCTTTTATCTATATTTCAAGAACCTTGATCTTTACCTCTGCCTCTTGGGCGTCAAGCTCTTCTCGATGGCATTCTACTGAGTTAACATCTTATCTTATTCAGATATTTTCTTTACTATATAGATTCCTATTCTTAAGTTCATGGCTCTATAGTGGAGTTATCCACTACCTTTCTATCATCTTCTTTTCCTTTGGCTTTTTCTCGATTGCTTCTCAAGCTTTTCCACCCTTCCTTGGGTTGTTCTTGTATCTGAGTGTTCTCGAAACTTATGTATTATTAGATCTCTCCAACGGTAGGAATAGGATGCTAGGAACTCACCGAGATCCTCTGATTCTTTTCTTTATGATATCTCAAAACTTATGTAGTTGATTATAAAATTTGGTACCTTTTTGTCTTATCATTTGTTGTCATCTTGACATGAATAAGACCACTAATTAAACTTTCTTAACATGCTTGATAATTTCGTGAGAAGGATTTGGTTTAAAACCAAAATTGCTTAAGAGTTTAGATCGATGACTCATCATCAACGATGATAACTTCTTGAGGCTTCTAGTATGCTATAATTATCATTATAAAATTCTTGGGAAATCTAGATTTAAGATTTATTACGCAAGGATAATTAAATCTTAACAACCGAGTTAACAGTTTTATTCGGTTTAGATTCAACTGTAGAAACGATAGCTTATCAGATCATAGCCGTGATCTTGATTCTTCATGAAAGAGAAGATCTTCCTCTTTTGTTTTCTCGTAATTGGCCTTAGCCTTTGTTTTGGATATTCTCCTTTTTCTGGTTCTTTTGTTTCTTCTTTGTCCCGATTGTTCTCGTTCTCGATTTCGAGTAGCTTGTAAAAGTTCTTCTAAGTTCTCATCTAAGTTCTCTTTTTTCTAAAGGGAACATACATCTTAAAGCATTCTACGTTCATAGGAAAAAGCTCTAACGTCATGACAATGATTATGACTCATCTTAAAAGAAACATTTAAACTTCAACTTTGAAAAGAATTGTTCTTACTGTTTTCACTTAAAAACTTCACTTCAAAACATCTTAAAAACTTTTCTCTTAGAGTATACTTTTTCTTCTTTCAATACTCAACTTCATACTAAAGAAATACGTATATTTCTTTAAAAATCTCAAACTTCAATTAGAAAGAAATACCTTCATTTCTTTATAAATCTTGAACTTTAAATGAAAAGAAATACATTCATTTCTTTTCAAATCTCAAACTTCAGCTAATAGGAACATGCTTATTACTCTTAAAACATAAAACTTTAACTTCTTAAAAATTGTTTACCTCTTTCTCGTTGAGCGTGATGTGTCGGAGTGCTAGGCTTGTCAACTCACTCAACTAGTCTAGCGAACGATACTAGACTAAACTCGAAAGAAGACTCTTGGGTTTAAAGCAAATTGTTCTGATACCACTCTGTCACGACCCTCCTTCACCCTTGGTGGTAAAGTTGGGATACGCGACTATAAAATAATTAAATAAAGGATAAAAAGGAAACTGTGGACTTTCACTGAGACAAAAGGATATTTCGATAACTGAGTTTTAGTTCATAACAAAGAGCTTAACTCTGAATTGACACATCCGTGAAACAAAATTTATAAAACCTCTTGCAGCGGAAAAAGGATCTACATAAGTCCACGTGTATGAAGACACGTAAACCCCCCCCCCAGAGTTTAACTACGCAAAAGACTGACAAGCCCGTCATAGCACCTCCATTCATCACGTCTCAACCTGCACATTTAGAAATACATGCAGGGCTGAGTACAAAAGTACTCAGTAGACACATGCCCGAAATCACATTCATACATATATAATTGTCATTGTCATCTCAAAGTGAAACATAGGGATTTTATCTGAAAGTACCTATGTTCACTAAATTCTTTTCTTGAAAAATCCTGAGTTCGACTGATCAATCTAAATTCCTTAGTAATCAAACATATCTGTAATTTCTATGTGCCGGGAAGGTGGCCACCTTCCACGGACACCTTGACTGGCCAACCCGCTAGATGACTCACGGTCCTTGTGTACACTAGTTCGAGTGGGGATGCTTACCCACTGGAACCCGAATTCGATTTCATAATCATAGCAGATATGTATCATACAAAAATCTAAACATTTTATGGCAAGACAATACTTGAAACACATTTTCAATTCAAAAGCTATTTGAAAAGAAATAACAGAAATGTGGATAAACTCGCATATTTTCTTTTAGTATAAGAAAGCCTACTTGAATCGTCTTGACTGACGACTGCGATACTGACCTTTCGTCGTACCCTTTAAATAAATCTCGAGTGAGATAACATTTTCGAGTGCATCTAATTATATTCTCTAAGTGTAAGGAATTATTATCCTTTGTTATTTGAGAATTATTCTCGGTTCTTTTAACTCGGCTATCGTTCGAGTTTCAGATTTAAATTCTAGGAGGGTCGTTCGATGATTTCTAATCAAGCCATGTTTTGACTTTGATTAAACACATAACTTGATGTTTGATCATTTCTCAGCACTCATGCTCGTCTAAGATCAAAACATCTATGAATATCATGAAACTTAATACAATGATATAAACCTATAATAAATCATGTTCGTTAAATAAAACATCACATAACACTTTTCATGCCCTCGAACGGCCAACTTCGATTAAAAACTTAAAATCGGGGAAGAACTCATTTTCATGCTCATAAATCATAATATGAGATTATAAATCTCATACGAAAATTATGCGGCTCGATTATCCAACATAACGGAAAAATCGGCTACTAACTTATTTCAATTTTTTCACACTTGACGTAAAAATCCAATAAAATCATATTAACCTTTATTCATGCTCAACACATGTTCAAGCTAAATGAGCAGTTGACTTTGAAATATCATAATAAATTGGAAATAATTCCAATTGTATCGAATCAAACTTTAAAGTGACCATAACATCGTAAAGTTTTATAATCCGAAGACAAAACACATAAAATCATTTTACTCTATTTTTCACGAATTTTCACAGTTAGATAAATTTCCAGATTTTCGCTGGAATTGGCAGTTTGCGCAACCATTTTGAAAAATTCATAACAAATCGAAAACACAACGAAACGGGGTGATTCAAGTTGGAGATTACTCCTAACTCGATCTAGTATTTTATTATGTTAAAAATTCTACACATTCTATACTTAAAACGACGAGACAATTCCCGGGCAGAACTGTCGCCCCTCACTCATTTTTTTTAAACATGCTCGATTAATTCTCGTAAATTCACATAATACTCGTATATAACCTACATACATGCTCGTCTATTCAATTCATCCGAGAAAAATCAAAAATATATAAACCGACAAGCTCAAGTTAACTTCTCAACACCTAACATGCTTAGATTGCCTTAAAATTTCAAACACATGTTTATCTAACTCATACGAGCAACATTAATTCTCGACATTTTTCGATTCGGGCTCGACTCGATAAAAATCGAAAAGGGCAGCCCCTTTTATTCACTTTTTCATCAAGCTCAAAACATGAAAATAAAATCGTAGAAACGTAGATAAGATCGAGGGCTACCTTTCTATCGGATTAGATTTCGAAGAAATCGGAAAAACGAGACGAACGGGACGAAAATCGGAGCAAAACTCCTCCCTTTTCTTTCTTTTTTTCTCACGCATGTTCTCTGCTTTAAACTCACTCCAATAATGCTACTGAACCTCACGTAAAATCTGAATTGGGGTGACTTTTGTGGTCTTTTATAGGCCACAAGTTGCCCCTCAAAATATCTAAATATCCGGGGTCCAAATCGTCTCTTCGCCTTTTAGATATTTCGGTCCGATTTTTCGTCATTTATCTATCTCGATTGAAACGAGAGTCAACACTCTCGATTTTCTTACTCATTAAAACATCTTCGTCTCTCGTTAACTAAAGTCGGGGTTTGGCCCGATCGAATTGCACGTAAATCGAGAAAATACTTGTTTCTCGATTTCTTGATAAATATCAATTTAAAACTCCGTTTCTTCTGAAATTCATTTTATTAAACTTCTCGAGAATTTTCTCATTACTCACTATCAAAATCAAAAAATAGGAGTTTTCTCGATTTCTTAAGTTCTCGGTTTTACTATTCACCGGACGGCGAAAAATAAAAAGTTCCGCGTATGGTCCGTATCGCGATAAAAGTTTATGTAAATTATCGCGCTTTGTCCATATCTCGTCTCGAACTTCAAATCCGAGCATTCGAATGAATCCCGTATTTGCTCTTGTTACCCGTTATAAAAGTATAAGCCGGTTCTCGAAAGAGCGGAGATTTGGTCTCCGTTTTCTCTGAAACTTGGCAGCAAGCTTCAAAATAAAGTTTCTAATCCAAAAATTTTATTCTTGGGATTTTTAAACACCTATGAGCCAGGTATAAAATACTCGGGTGTTACATTCTATCCCCCTTAATATAAATTTCGTCCCGAAATTTGCTAATCTCAAGGGGTAACATTTCTGAAAACTATTCATTCAATAACTGTTGAAACTTCCGATCCAGAAATAGATACAGCTTTTTCTACATAACTCATATCGTCACCCAGGATGATATCATTCTTCTCTTATCTCTCTTGCACTTCTTTAACATTCATCTCGATTTATATAAATCGCTTTATTCTTTTCTTGGACCATTTTTATTCCTTCCATTCTTTTTATCACATTTATGCTCCGAAACGAATCCCGTCAAGCAACTTTATCACACTTGTACTACCGAACGAATCCCGTCGAGTAACTTAACATACTTGTACTCCGGAACGAATCCCGTCGAGCACCTTTACCGATGAATATTATATCATAACTTAGTGTATCTCTCTAACTGCGAGAAGATATCACTCTAATCATTACTCTATTTCTTTCCAGAACTTTGACTCATAGTTCTGCGTCAACTGGGTTGCACATCCACTGAAGCATGGCAATTTCTCTGAGGTGGCGGCATAAGCGTAACCTCACTTTCATCATAAGGAACCTCATTCTTATCTTCATTCTAAATTTTATCCCTTCTTCGAAGTGGCGTACGGTAACATGGTGACAACCCACGTTACAATATACATACTTAATGTTAGCACTTACTATATGTCCTCAGCATATAAAATCTCAAAACTGTAATCATGGTACTTAGATAGCCATATACCGAATACGTCTTAGTTCCGAAGGTTTAAGAAAATTTATTATGATAACTTATCAATCATGTGGGTTCATCATCTCTCATGATAACTTAAGCGAGAGTTGGACAAACTGTTTAGAGACAGACGTTAACCGATTAAATATTAAAAAGAAAGGAATGAACCCAACTAAATTTCAAAAATGTTGAGCTTTAGGGTCCGGAGACCAGAATGACAACTACTGAGATCTTCTTGATCACATGGGGTGATCAGGCCCATCACAATCACTTCTCAGTCATAAAGATACTTAGATTCATGGATAATATTTCAATGGTTGTCTTGACTAGAACTTCTTTTACCATAGAGTTTAGAAAGACCTCATATGACTTCTTAATTGCATTAAGATCATAGAGTTCAACTCAATGATATAATTGATTACTGAAAGGAATTTAATGACTTGTATTTTTCGTAACAATACTCATGAATTGAAATGAATTGAATAAACTGAAATTAGTTGAACAGAACTTAACTGAGCTGAGCTGAGCTGAATTGAATTGAATTGAATGAGCTGAACTGAACTGAACTAAAACTTTCTACGTTCCACTGAACTGAAAATGAAACTGAAATTGAAACTGAAACTGAAATTGAACTCCCTTATTCTCTACGTTCTACTGGAACTGAATCTCGCCTATTAAACTGAAACTGAAACTTGCTACTCGTGAACTGAACTCACGCATCGTTTGGGTTATAACTCTCTAAGAAATCTAGCGATAAATCAATAGCCGAATCGAATCTTCGTTGAGGTATACTACTGAATAAGGTGACCATGATAGTGTCACTAATCATATAATGTCATTCGTTGAGATCATCTTGGTGTCACTGCTCCTTCGAGTCCTTCATTCTTTGACCATATCTTTTAAGCTCTCTTTGGATATGCAGTCTCATTCCTGCATATCCTCGGAGTCTCTCTCATTCTAATGTATTCCGGTTCATTCATCTTACTGAACATATATGTTCATCGGGATAATAGATAACCCCTACTAATCCATCGTTCTATGTTCTTTTACACTTGTGATAATGCATCCTATAGTACATTTGAATTCATATACATATTCATTTTCTTTCATCATACCTCATTCACCAATTCCTTATGTAATCCTGTCATTAATCTCTCTTTTGGAAACTACTACCTTAGAAAAGTTCGAAAGCTTTCTAAGTTCTCATTCTTTCTCGTCATTCACTATTCTTCCTTGGAAATAATCATAGATCTAAGGTAAGTCTATGTTCTTTGAGGAATCATATTCATCTCGATTTTCTTCATCATACTCTACTGGAAATTTATTTCTAGTGCTTTTCTTTAACTCTTATCATCATTCATAAATGTCATAACTTACATTTAAAAATATTCCTTCTTTCATAATCCTCATTCCTCATTGAAACAGAGTTTCAAAGCTCATTTATACTCATTCATACTTTTCATTTCTCATTGAAACACAGTTTCAAAGCGTACTCATATTGTCTTCTTCTTTTCTCATTGAAACCAAGTTTCAAAGCTCAATCATATTATCCTCTTCTTTTATTCGAGTAGCTAAGATCCTACTTCTCAAGTCAGGTTTCAAAATCATCTCTCCTTGATGAATAACGTGCTTTGGATCAAACACGTATTTTCTAAGTTATGACACATGGAAAACGTCGTGAACGTTTCCAAAACTAAGTGGTAAGACTAATCTATATGCCATTGGACATATTCTTTTCAAGAACTTCATACGATCCAATAAAACGAGGTCTAAATTTTCTATTAACATCAAATATTATTAATCCTTTAGAAGGACAAACCTTTAAGAAAACTTTATCTCATATTTCAAATTGTAGCTCAGTTCTACAAGTGTTAGCATAAGACTTATGTCTAATATGATCTTATTTGATTCTTTCTCTAATTTATCAAACAATCTCAGTCATCTCGCTGACTGAGTCTGGACCTACTATCATTCTTTCATCAACCTCGTCTGAATAGAGTAGTTATCTACATTTATTTCCATATAATGCTTCATATGGAGCCATCTCTATGGTCTCCTGATAGCTATTGTTGTAGGCAAACTTGATTAGTGGTAGTATCGCTTCCCAACTTACACCTCTGTCGAGAACCACTGTTCTCAACATGTCTTCTAGAGTCTGAATGGTTCTCTCCGATTGTCCATCAGTTTGAGGTTGGAATGCAGTACTAAAGGTCAACCTTGTGCCTAATTCTTTCTGGATACTCATCCAGAATCTGGATGTAAACTTTGAGTCTCGATCTGAGGTGATTGACACTGGTACGCCATGTAATCGTATGATCTCACGAACATACAACTGAGCTAACTTGTCAAACCCATAAGTTATCATTATAGGTACAAAGTGAGCACATTTTGTGAGACGATCTATGATTACCCAAATGACAGTGTTTCCGTGTTTAGATCTGGGTAATCCGGCAGCAAAAATCCATAACAATTATGCTCTTAATTCCATTCTGGAATTTCTAATGGTTGCAATTTGCCATAAAATCATTGATGCAGTTGCCTTCACTTGCTGGCAAGTTAAACATCTCTCTAAGAATAATGATATATCCATTTTAATACCGTCCCATTATTTTATATTTTTTTTTTAAATCCTGGTACATCTTCGTACATCCTGGGTGGGAGGTATACGGTGTATCATGTGCTTCGCTCATGATCTCTTCTTTAAGTTCTACACTATGTGGGACACATAGTCTTCCCTCAAGGTGATGACATTATCAACTTCTTCGTGATATCCTGTAGCATCATCCTTTCTCACTTTCAAATGTATCTTCTTAAAATTTTCATCACTCCTTTGAGTATCTAAAATTCTATTTCTCAAGTAAGGCTCTACTATCAAAGTGAATAATTTCTTCCACTGAATCGGGTGGTGGTAAAATTTTCAAGTTCATTTTCTCAAACTCTTTTATGAGTTTATTCTCTTGGGTTAGAAGTAATGCAAGCTTTGAGTAAGTCTTACGACTTAAGGCATCAGCTACTACGTTAGCTTTTCCTGGGTGATAATTTATACCACAGTCTTAATCCTTTACTAATTCGAGCCACCTTCTCTATCTCATATTAAGGTCTTTCTGCTCGAAAAAGTACTTGAGACTCTTGTGATCTGTGAAAATTTCACACCGAACTCCATGGAGGTGGTGTCTCTAAATTTTCAGAGCATGCACAACAGCAGCTAACTCCAGATCGTAAGTTGGGTAATTCAGTTCATGTGATCTTAGTTTTCGTGATGCATATATTATGACTTTTCCTTCTTGCATCAATACACATCCTAATCCGTTCTTGGATGCATCCATATAGACTACATACTCTTTGTTGGGTTCTGGGATTGCCAGTATCGGGGCGGTAGTCAACTTTTCTCTCAAAAGCTGAAAACTGGCTTCACATTCTAGAGACCACTTAAACTTGATTCATTTACGTAGTTGTTGTGTCATTGGTCCACTATCTTGGAGAATCCTTCGATGAATCTCCGATAGTATCTAGTTAATCCTAAGAATCTTCTGATTTCATTTGGAGTCGTTGGTGACTTCCATTCTTGTACAGCTTCTACCTTGATGGGGTCTACCTTGATTCCTTCAGATGACACAATGTGTCCAAGAACCATTACTTCCCTAAGACAAAATTCACACTTGCTGAATTTAACATAGAACTTCCCGTTTCTGAGGGTTTCTAAGGAAATTCTTAGATGTTTATCATGTTCTTCTTCATTCTTCGAGTAGATAAGAACATCATCTATAAAGACCAAGACAACTTGTCGAGGTAAGGGTGGAACACACGGTTCATCAGGTTCATGAACACTGCGGTGCATTGGTTAATCCAAAAGGCATCACTATAAACTCATAGTGACCATACCGGGTTCGAAAGGCAGTCTTAGGAACATCTTCCGGTCGGATTTTTAGTTGGTGGTATCCTGATCTCAAATCTATCTTTGAGAAGACACTTGCTCCCTTAAGTGGATCATACAAGTCGTCAATCCTGGGTAAAGGATATCGGTTCTTGAGTGTCAGCTTGTTCAAGCCTTTGTAGTCTATGCACGTTCTTAGAATTCCATCATTTTCTTTTTCATGAAAAGCACATGTGACACCTAAGCTGATACACTAGGACTGATAAAACCTAGGTCCAAAAGTTCTTGAAGTTGCATCTTGAGTTTCTCTAACTCTTTAGGGATCATCGTAAATGATGGTTTGAACATTGGTGTTGATCATGGTTCTGGGTTGATTATAAATTCTAATTGTCCATTTGATGGTAATCTTGGCAGTACTTCTGAAAATACATCTGGGTATTCTCGTACAATGGAGACATTTTAAATCTTCCTTTCTTCCTTTACTTCTCCACTTGTGTATCATAAGTAGGTTCAAACTTTTCCTTACTAACTTTGTGGTTTGCAGTGCTGAAATAATTGCCTTCTTCTTGTTTATGGTAATCTCATGAAAACTTGTGGGTTATTTTTCTTAGATGTGGAAATGAGATTTGTCTTTTCTTGTAAAGGATTAGGGCATAGCCTTCGGCTAGCCAATCCATGCCTAAAATTTTGTCCACGTCGTTCATCGAGATTACACTAAGATTGTTTGCAAAAAAATAAATAAACCTTAAGTGATCCTAAATCCAAGCTTAGGTTAGAGCAAGAATGTGTGAGAGTAGTAGTTCCTCCCAAAGGTGAAGAAACTCTTAAAGTTGTCTCTACTAGTTCTAGTTCCAGTCTTATGTTCTCTACACATGTTTGAGCAATGAAAGAATGGGACTCTCCAGTATCAAACAAAATAATTACTGGTGTGTTGAGGAGGTGCCCATACCTGTCAGGTTTCCCTGATTTTCTTCAGACTATTTCTATTTCATTGCATAAGCTTGGTCTGTCATGGCTGTTTCTAATGTTTGCGTCGTTGGTACTAAGGTGGTAGTGGTGGGGGTGGGGGTAACTGCTGAGGTTGCTGATATTTTTGGGGTTGAGCCTGAATTGCTCGGATATGCTGGTCCGTCGCTGTCTGATTTAGACATTGCGCCTGTTTTCTACTGTCTAGTAGGACAATAGTTTGTGAAGTGCCTCTTCTGGCCACACACAAAGTACTTGTCGCTATCTGCTATACATATTCCGTCGTGCATCTTCTTGCACTTGAGACAAATAGAAAAAAAAAATTCTAAATAGTTCCCTCTCTGAATGGTCGGGTTCTGTTTCTCGTAGTCTTGGGAACGTGTTTGCTCTTCCCATGGTTTCTTTGGAATGGGCTGTCGTTCCGGTTATCCTCTCATTTCCTCTTGCTTTTAAAGCCTTGAGATATGTTTGGGCGGATATCATAGTTGCAGTAGCTGTATGTTTTTCTCCTGGCATAGCAACCTCAATGTCAAGAGCTCGGTTGAGGGATTTAGTGTAAGACGATCCCCCATGGCTTGCCAATGCCATCCTAATTTCGTACCTCAGACCGACACAAAACTTTTCAGCCATTTTCTCATCCGTGTCTACTTGTTTTGGCGCATATCGTGCCATATTACAGAACACTCGATCGTATTCTGTTACAGGTATCCTTCATTGCTTAGATTATATTATTCCATCTCTTTCTTCTTACTACAGCTCTAAGGAATATATTTGTCGTATATTCTTATCTTGAACTCTTCCAAGTAAATTTTCCTAGTGGTTCATGGGTCATAGTCTTTCTGTGTGCTTCCCACCATAAATCTGTTGATCCCATCTGTTGGAACGAAACGCACATCATGCATTCTTGATCCGTACAACACAGAAAGTTAATGATGCGTTCTAGAGTTCATACCCAAACTTCTACTTTAGTAAGATCACCCATTCCGTTGAAAATAGGTGACTTATGTCTTAAAAATAGTTCCTCAATTCTATGTTCAGGCGGTGGGAGGGTGAGGTTACTTCTCGTTCAAGTTCATGTCTTTTATCTAT
>JAPKLX010000442.1:135940-155270 GCA_026898415.1 Leonotis leonurus | reverse complement strand
AGAACTGTGGTTCTCGACAGAGGTGGGAGCTGGGAAGCAGTACTACCATTGATAGAATTTGCCTACAACAATAGCTACCAGGCAACCATAGAAATGGCGCCGTACGAAGCCCTGTACGGAAGAAAGTGCCGATCGCCGCTTTATTGGGATGAAGTCGGCGAGCGAGCAATAGTGGGTCCCGATTCTGTCAGTGAAATGATAGAAATTATCCGTCAAATCCGAGGAAGAATTAAGGAAGCCCAAGATAGACAGAAATCCTATGCCGACACCCGCAGAACTGAACTACAATTTGAAGTGGGGGATAAAGTCTTCTTGAAAGTGTCCCCGTCTAAAGGAATCATTAGATTCGGTGTTAAGGGAAAACTGAGACCCCGTTTCGTAGGACCCTACGAAATTCTAGAAAGGATAGGATCGGTAGCTTACCGACTGGCGTTACCACCGAGCTTTGGGAACGTGCATAACGTGTTCCACGTATCGCAACTTAGAAAGTACGTGTTTGACCCAAAGCACGTTATTCACCAAGAAGAGATGATTCTTAACCCCGACTTGAGTTATGAGGAGAAACTAGAAGCTATTTTAGACAAGAAGGTTCAACAGCTTCGAACCAAGTCAATAAATTTAGTAAAAGTATTATGGAGGCACCATGGGCAAGAAGAAGCCACGTGGGAACTCGAAGAAAAGATGCGAGAAAAATACCCCGAACTATTTGATGAGATATGCAAATTTCGGGACGAAATTTTTAGTAAGAGGGGTAGGATGTAATACCCCGCATTTTGAATTCCGACATAAGTGGTGAATTCCTCGAAATTGTCATTATTTCGAAACCCTTGGCCTCAAGTATGTATTTAAATTTGATGACGAGTAACAACTCCGTTATTATTTAACCTAAGATATGTTATTAGTTACTATTATTAATCTTCATTGTTACGATACGTACTAATCGTTATGCGATATCATCATACATTAAGACTCATGGTGTAATATTATAAATTGTACAAATGCTCAATTGCTAAAAAATAAGAAGTAAAATTAGTAAGTAGGTGTAATATATAGTTACATATATATATAGGAGGAATATACCCTATAAATGAGGCTGCTGGGTTTCGAACCCGCGCCTAGCCAAGGTAAGAGAATATATATATATATGTATACATAATATATACATGTAAGTAAGGTGCTCGCGTGAAATCAGAAATTAAGAAAGGGGAACAGCGTGCAAAGCTGTTTAGAGTTCCCATAATCAGCATTTATGTGTATTAAGGGACATAATAAATAGCCTGCCACCCCTACTAAACCTAGCCATCAGCGACGCCCCAGCTTCGCCCAATCACCATACCTGCAAAATCCAAAGGATTAAGCAACCGCATTAGCTTAATCGAGAATGAAGGTTTCAGTCTTCTATATAAGGGGGAAGAATTTTAACTCAACCCACACCCAATTATCACCATACCAAAACGCTGCCGAATTTAGAGCTCGAAGAGAACCAGGAGAAGGGAAGTAGCAGCAGTAGTGTTGCGCGAAGGAGAAATTGAGACAACTTTGAGGTAAGAACTTAAAGCTCTAACATCTATGATCATGTCTCTTAAAATGTAATTTAGGAATATGTATTGCACGTGAAAAACAGACTCTAGATTGAACTTAGCATGCATAGATTTTTGAACTTAGGAACTGATCTTGAACTTAGACATTCAGCTTTAAACTTAGGTGCTGCGAGCCTGAACTATGATAAGCATGGCATGGGCTTAGGAAAAGAAAGACATACTGCTAAAATTTAGTTCAATGCCTAATATGAAACTAAGATTTCTCATAGAACACATACAACACCCAAGTCAATAAAACGAATGCAACTCGAACAAAAAGAAACTTATTTGGAGAAGAATGGATTTCCGAGGGAACAGATCGAGATCGAGAAGACAGCTAGCTGCTGTCTAGAAGGACAGCTTCACTTACCACTCAACCAGTCTCGAGCAGCTCCAAACCACCTCGAACCAATCCAAATATACCTCGCACCAACCGAGACCAATCTGAAAACATGAACATTTATAAGACTCCAATAATTCATGAAATTTAGAAGGGAGGGAATTATTAAAATCCTA
Organism: Leonotis leonurus; assembly: GCA_026898415.1. NCBI lineage: Eukaryota > Viridiplantae > Streptophyta > Magnoliopsida > Lamiales > Lamiaceae > Leonotis > Leonotis leonurus. The sequence continues at coordinate 153,174 of JAPKLX010000442.1, read as the reverse complement.
AAATGTTCTATAACCAAATGAATAGAAAATAAAACAAACAATGAAGATAAGTAGAAGAGTGAGAGAGGGAGAAGAGAGCGAGGGGGCAAAAGAAAGACAGCTAGCTGCAGGAGGCAGCTAGCTGCGAGAAGAAGAGAAAGCAGCGAGAGAGAGGGAGACAGCTCATTGTTGGAAGGGCAGCTCGCTGCTAGAAAGACAGCGAGAGAAGCAGCGAGCTGTGCGAGAGGGAAAGCGAGGAAACAGCGAGCTGATGGAGAGGCAGACAGCGAGTGGAAAGAAGGGCAGATAGCGAGCAGATAGTGAAGGAAAGAAAGGGAGGAAAAGAGCGAGAGAACAAAGGAAAGACAGCTAGCTGCAGGAGGCAGCTAGCTGTGAAAAGAAAAGAAGCAGCGAGAGGAGAGACAAGAAGAGAGCAGCGAGAGGAGAAGGAGAGAGAGCAGCGAGAGAGAAGAGGAAGGGGACAGCTCGCTGTCAAGAGACAGCGAGAGGAGAGACAAGAAGAGAGCAGCGAGAGAAGGAGAAAGAGGACAGCGAAGGAAGAGCTCGCTGTCGAAGGACAGCGAGAGAAGGGGGATGGAATTTTGTCTAAGTATGGATCCAGAGACAGTGAGTTATGGGCCAACTTAAAGGATACTGGGCTTCACGATTAGATAAATTGGGCCAAGTCTAATTAGATAAATGATGGTCTAATTTATCCAACGGGTTAAACCAATTGATGTCGTGGATTAAATGTATTACGTAGATGGATTATGAATAATCCTATTAGATGAAATTTACCTATGTATTTAGACCAAGCCCAAGAAGTAGGATATTTATATAATATCATTAATTTATTTAAGTATGAACCACCCTAATATATATAATAGCTAAGTTATCTGAACCTATGAGAGACTTATAGATATTCTGAGTTATGAATCGAGACATTAATTTAGGAAATGTCTCTAGTACATTACCCAATAAATATTTATTGAGTATAATAAATCCTCAATTACACGATGACTTAGAAATCACCGAATGATTTATCTAGAAATGCCGCTCCTAGACTCATGTACTAGCCGATCTTTAAGAATCAAGACTAAACCCCCATGATAGCCAAGGATAGTAATGCCTTGTCTTTAGAATTTATTTGATATGCACGAGTAATATATCTCACCAGAGATTTATATGAAAGGTTTCGACGAGAGGTCGGATCCGCATCACGAGAACAAGGCAAACACCAATCAAGACCATTCAAGTAGGCTTTCTTACCCTATGAAAATATATATGTGTGCATGTTTTCAAAAGAAATGAGATGTTTTCACAAGCACTGTCTGCCATAAATGTTTTCAATTTATGTATGATGCCTATCTGTTATATGATAATCGAATTCGGGTTCCAGTGAGGTTAGCGTCCTCACTCGAACTAGTGTACACAAAGGACCGTGAGTCATCTTAGCGGGTTGGCCGGTCAAGGTGTTCGTGGGAAGTGGCCACTTCCCCGGCACATAGAACTCCAGATATGGTTGATTACAAAAGAACTAGGACTGCAGTCAATTAGAACTTTCTCAAGAAATGATTTTGTGAACATAGGTGCTTTAGAGACAAAATCCCTATGTTTCACTTGAATGGCTTGACAGTTATATATGTATGTGTGCGATTTCGGCACGTGTCTACTGAGTACAATTGTACTCAGCCCTGCATGTATTTCTAAACGTGCAGGATAAGAATGAAGAAGACGTGGGTGCTATGTGTTGCTTTTGTCGGACTCCATAGTAGCTGACTCTTGGGGGTTCTGCGTGTCTTCATACACGTAGGGCTTTATTACGCGATCCTGAAAGTTCCGCTGCTAGACTTTTATGTAGTAGATCTGAGACTAAACTCTATATTCTATTATGATGTAACGAGCTTATGACTCTGACTTCCCGATTTTACGGGTTTGGTCCTTATTTTATGTTATGAAATGAATGATTATCTTCTTCTCTTGTCAATTATTCATTTCGTTGGTCACGTTCCCGGCTTTACTAGAATTAGTAGAAAGCGGGGCGTGACATCCGAATGCATGGTCAAAATTACCATTTGATTGAAAGTTTGATGCCAACAGTAGGGGAACCACCCAAATTTGCCCAACTATATATCTATGATACCGAAAATGAAATTTCAAATAGTCTACTCTTTGTTCGGTAGGTCTTGCTGATTTAATATTGCTACGTGTTATTCAATAAAACTCTTTCTATATTAATATTAATACTTCCACATCGTTATTTGTTGTAGACGAAAGAACGACATAAATCAACTGCATGCAGAGATTGTAGCGAAGATTAAAGATATGTTGAATGAGAACAATGTTTTGGTAAAGTCATTTCGAATGGCAAAGGAAAAATTTGTGGAAAATGGGACATCACAAATAAAGTTAAGACTAATTGGGAAAAGAGGACAAGATGCAAGAAGATACAATCTTCCTTCCGTATCTAAGGTGGCTGCTTTAGTTGTTGGAGATTTTGATGAGTCACTAGCCGAAAGAGATATAATTGTTGAAACACAATCGGGCCAGTTAAAACGCATAAGTGAATTACATGCATCTTACCTTGCTTTGCAATATCCGTTGTTATTTCCGTATGGCGAGGATGGATATAGAGAAGACATTCTTTTTTCAGAATCAAAGAAATCTTCTAATGACAAAAGAATGAAAGTAAGCTTGAGAGAGTTTTTTGCTTATAGATTGCATGACAAGAAAGAGGAAGTGTCCATCATTTTGTCATCAAAGAGGTTGTTTCAACAATTTATTGTTGATGCATACACAATGATAGAATCGAGCAGACTATCATATGTGCGTCACCATCAAAAGCAATTACGCTCAGAGATGTACATAACAGAAGCACTCTTAAGGGGTGAAACAGATCCAACTAGGCATGGAAAACGTGTAATTTTGCCTTCATCCTTCACTGGTGGTGCTCGATACATGATACAAAATTTTCAAAATGCTATGGCCATTTGTAGATGGATAGGGTACCCAGATTTGTTCATTACATTTACTTGCAATCCAAAATGGCCCGAAATTATTAGATTTGTTGAAAGTAAAGGTTTGAAACCTGAGGATCGTCCTGATATCGTTGCTCGTGTCTTTAAGATCAAATTGGATAGTCTAATCAAAGACTTGCAAAAGAAGAATTTTTTTGGCAAAGTCAAAGCAGGTATGATTATTTTATTTGTGAATATAAATTTATAAAGTTTTATACTTGCCTAAGTTATTAAGTATTTTTTAACTTTTATTTTTATTTTTAATAATTCAGTTGTTTACACCATTGAGTTTCAAAAACGAGGCCTCCCCCATGCTCATATCTTGCTTTTTTTGGATAAAGAAGATAAACAAAAGTCTGCCGAAGCTATTGACAAAATCATATCAGCAAAAATTCTTGATAAAGAATCTGACCCAGAATACTACAAAGTAGTACAAGATTTTATGATACATGGTCCACGTGGTGTCGCAAACAAAAATTCTCCATGTATGTCAAATGGTCGTTGTACAAAGTACTTTCCAAATAAATTTCTTGAAACTACGTCTACTGATGAAGATGGATATCCTATTTATAGACGTCGTGATAATGGTAGAGTTGTTGTAAAAAATGGAGTAACTTTGGAAAATAGATATGTGGTACCACACAATCGAAACCTTCTTCTAAAGTATGGTGCTCATATAAATGTTGAGTGGTGCAACCAATCTCGATCAATAAAGTACTTATTCAAGTACATAAACAAATGACATGATTGTCACGCCCGCTTCCTACTAACTCTAGTAAAGTCGGGAAACGTGACTAATGAAAGGAATAAACGACGCATAATAAGACAATGAGTATTCCTCTCATATCATAAATAGAAAATTCATCTCATGGATTCGGAAATAGATATGTCCAGAGTCAGGAGCTCATTACATAACATAACTAAATTGGAGAGTTTGAACTTAATCTATTACATAACGGTCTAGCAGCGGAATGTAGGATCGCATAACAAAATCCTACGTGTATGAAGACACGTAGAACCCCCAAGAGTCAGTTACTGGGAGATCGACAAAAAGCCCAACATGGCACCCACGTCTTCTTTGTTCTTAACCTGCACGTTTAGAAATACATACAGGGCTGAGTACAAATTGTACTCAGTAGACACGTGCCGAAATCGCACACGTACATATATAATTGTCAAGACATTATAAGTGATACATATGGATTTTTGTCTCTAAAGCACCTATGTTCACAAAAGTATTTGTTTGAGAAAGTTCTAGTTTGACTGCAGTCCTAGTTCTTTGTAAACAACCATATCTGAACGTTCTTTGTGTCGGGGAAGTGGCCACTTCCCATAGACACCTGACCGGTCAACCTTTTGCTGACTCACAGTCCTTTGTGTACACTAGTTCGAGTGGAGACGCTTACCCACTCGAACCCGAATTCGATTATAAATATAACAGATAGGCATCATACATAAAGCGAAAACATTTATGGCAAGACAGTGCTTTGAAAATATCTCGTTTCATTTTGAAAGCATGCACACACATATTTTTATAGAGTAAGAAAAGTCTACTTGAATAGTCTTGACTGGTGATTGCTTCGTTCTCGAGATGCGGATTCGACCTCTCGTCGAAACCTTTAAATGAATCTTACGTGAGATACCTTTATACAGTATGTCTAATACTTCTAAGTGTAAGGAAATATTATCCTTTACTATTTCGAGAGTTATTCTCGGGTCTTTAAAACTCGACTATTATACGAGCCTAGTAGTTGTAATTTTTTTAGAGGAGTCGTTTGATAATTTCCGACACACTTTATGATTCGGGGATTTATTATACCCAATAAATAATTATTGGTGATATAACTAGAGACATTTCTAATTTAATATCTTGATCCTTAAATCGAGATAAGAAATTTCTACCTAAGCTAATTAAATTTCAATTGCCACACTATAAACATGATTTAATCATTTCGCATGATTAAATCCTAATTAATCAATTAAGTTCTAATTAATCAATTAAATTCTAATTTAGAAATTTAATTGCTAATTAATAAATTAAATCTCCTATCTTAGCTTTAAAATTATATTCTTGGACTTAGTCCAATTAATATAAGTCTTGATTTGATAGAATGCTAACTAGCCCATTTAATTTAATTAAGTGAGCTCATTCTTATTAATTAATTAGGCCCATTGGTTAACAAATTTTCGGCCCACTAAATTCATAACTCGGCCCATATATTTTTATTAAGGGTTTGGTCCATGTATATTAATTATTCCAGGCCCATGAAGACTTAATAACTGAGCCCATCATATCTCATAGCTCGGCCCATTCATCCAATAATCCGGCCCATTCTCGTTTAATTTCTGGGGCCCAACTCGTGTTATTTCTGGGGCCCAACCTAACCAACATCCGGCCCAATTATTCTTCAAACTTAAGCCTATTAGTTTTATTAAACCAGCCCATAACCCGGCCCACGAACCAGCCCGGTTCTAGATTGTTCTACTCCCCTTCTTCCCTACCCTAATTCATTCAGCCGTGTTTCTCTTCCTTTCTGCCTCTCGACTATCTCTCTCACGCTAAACCTTCTGCATCGTCGCTCCGATGAGCTCCCTCCATTCTCCGACAACTGAGTTCTTCCCGCGTCGCCTTCTTCCGTCGCTGGTCCTGGCGCTGATATTTCTAAAATTTCCTTAGCTTAAATTTTAGTTGTTTTCCGGGCAATCCTTTACAGTTCCTTTAGGCTTTACCACACAGTTTTGATTTCTTTAATATGGCTTTCTCTGTTTTATGAAGGAGTTCCTGATTTTGTTTTGTCAATTATGTCCTTAAATTCTTGCTCAGGTTCTGGATTGGGGTATATATATTTATATCTGGGTTTTGAAATCGTAATTGCGGACTCATGTGATGTTAGTGATTGGAGGTTAAAGTCTGGCGGGTGTTCTAGATGTTTCAGATTTTGGTTTTCATTCCTTAACTGACTTAAGTTCGTTTTATTATTTGTTATGAGGTATTTGATTCGGGGTGGAGGGACTGGGCTGCGCGGATTTGGGGCGTGGGGCTGGCCCAGTTTTGACTCCAGTGGAGTCTGAAATATATAGACTTGGCTATGGCGGGGTGTTTCAGTGCTGGACAGTGGCTACTAGACGAGTTTTTTATTTTGCGACTGTCCTGCACGTCGGGTCCTTCTAACAGCTCCTAGGTATCCATTTCTTAAGTTTTCTACTCTTGCTTCTTTGATTCCGAATTATCAGTTTATTCCCAGTTGCGTACTAGAGTCTATGTGTTCGATACTTTGAGTACATTGTTGTGGAGAAAATCACTCCTTGTTCTAGTATATTATGTATTTAAACATGGATAGAGGCCGAATCTGTGACGATTAGATTCCAGGGAGTTAAATAGGAATTTGCCAAGTTCAAACATGTGTTTAGAATTATTTTGAAGTTAAAGCTTGGTTTAACTGAGTTCTGAGCATGCTTAAACATTCTGATTCTACGTCATTGATGTGAATGTGCGTGATAATAGAGTGACATGAATTGCTAAGCATGTTGTGTTCTTAAACTAGCCAAGACTGAATTATAGAGGTTGATGTTTGAGGTTTCTTGTTTTGAAATCTTACCTTAGGAGCTGGGACAAATCTGGACAGGTTTGTTCCTTCTCTTATCCTTCTTGAGAGTGAATGTTATGTGCTTGCGTGTGAGGTGGTGTTTGTTTGTAGCGGCGATCGGCATTTTCTCCCGTACAGGGCTTCGTACGGTGCCATTTCTATGGTTGCCTGGTAACTATTGTTATAGGCAAACTCTATCAAGGGTAGTACTGTTTCCCAACTCCCACCTCTATCGAGAATCACTGTTCTCAACATATCTTTTAGGGTTTGAATCGTTCTTTCTAACTGTCCGTCAGTCTGTGGGTGGAAGGCAGTACTGAAATTCAGTCTCGTGCTTAGTTCTTTCTGCAGGCTCATCCATAATCTGGATGTAAATTTTGAGTCTCTATCGGAGGTGATCGATACTGGTACGCCATGGAGACGTATAATCTCACGAACGTATAGTTGGGCTAGCTTATCTGATCCATAGGTGATCATTATTGGTATGAAGTGGGCACATTTCGTGAGTCTATCCACAATTACCCAGATAGCAGTGTTTCCACGCTTGGATTTGGGTAATCCGGTCACGAAATCCATGGCGATGTGCTCCCACTTCCATTCCGGGATTTCTAATGGTTGTAGCTTCCCATAGGGTCGCTGGTGTAGTGCTTTGACTTGTTGGCAAGTGAGGCATCTTTCTACGAAGGACGCTATGTCTTGCTTCATTCCGTCCCACCAGAATTTCTTCTTTAGGTCTCGGTACATCTTCGTACTTCCGGGATGAGCGGTGTAGGGAGTATCATGAGCTTCACTCATGATCGTCTCCTTAACCTCCGTGTTTTTCGGAATACATAGCCTTCCTTCGAAGGTGATGGCATTATCGGCTCCTTCTTGATAATTCTTGGTTTCGTTCTTTCTCACCTTGAGTCTTATCTTTTCTAAGGCCTCGTCTGTTCTTTGCACCTGTAGAATCCTGCTCCGTAAGTCGGGTTCGACTACTAGAGTAGCTAGAATCCCTTCTACGGTTTCGGAAGGTGGTAAAACTTCTAGGTTCATGTTGCTGAACTCCTTTATGTGTTCTGCCTTCTGAGTGAAGAGATAAGCAAGTTTTGGAGAGGTTTTACGACTCAAGCGTCAGCTACTACGTTAGCCTTGCCTGGGTGGTAGTTTATACCACAGTCGTAATCCTTTACTAGTTCTAGCCATCTCCTCTGTCTCATGTTGAGATCCTTCTGCTCGAAGAAGTATTTGAGGCTTTTGTGATCTGTGAAAATCTCGCACCAAACCCCGTAGAGGTGATGCCTCCAGATTTTCAAGGTGTGCACAACGGCAGCTAATTCCAGATCATGGGTAGGGTAATTGAGCTCGTGTGGTCTGAGCTGTCGGGATGCATAAGCTATCACTTTCCCGTCTTGCATTAACACACACCCTAGCCCGATCTTGGATGCGTCGGTGTAGACCACGTACTCCTTATGGGGTTCTGGAACTGCAAGTACAGGAGCAGTGGTCAACTTCTCCTTTAGGAGTTGGAAGCTAGCCTCGCATTCTGGCGACCACTTGAATTTGATTCCCTTCTGGATTAGTTGCGTCATTGTCCTAGCTATTTTGGAGAATCCTTCGATAAATCTCCGATAGTACCCTGCCAACCCTAAGAAACTTCGGATTTCGTTAGGAGTTGTGGGTGCCTTCCATCCTTGTACTGCTTCCACCTTCGCAGGGTCTACTTTGATCCCTTCAGATGACACTATGTGTCCGAGAAAAGCCACTTCGTTCAGCAAAAATTCCCACTTACTGAACTTGGCGTAAAGTTTCTCGTTTCTAAGGGTCTCCAAAGTGATTCTTAGATGATTCTCGTGTTCCTCTCTACTTTTCGAGTAGATTAGAACATCATCTCTAAATACCAAGACAAATTTGTCAAGGTAAGGGTGGAAGATACGGTTCATCAGGTCCATGAACACCGCAGGTGCATTGGTGAGTCCAAACGGCATTACTACAAACTCGTAGTGGCCGTATCGGGTTCGAAACGCTGTCTTAGGTACATCTTCGGTCCTAATCTTCAGCTGGTGATAACCCAATCTCAGATCGATCTTTGAAAAGATGCTTTCTCCCTTCAACTGGTCTAACAAGTCGTCTATTCGGGGTAATGGGTATCGGTTCTTCAGGGTCATCTTATTCAGACCTCGGTAATCTATACACATCCTTAGGGTGCCGTCTTTCTTCTTTACGAAGAGTACTGGAGCTCCCCAAGGTGACACGCAGGGTCTGATAAAACTGACATCTAAAAGTTCTTGGAGTTGGATCTTGAGCTCCTCCAACTCCTTCGGCGCCATCCTATAAGGTGCCTTGGATATTGGTGCTGATCCGGGCTCTAGATCGATCGTGAACTCTAATTGTCGGTTTGGTGGTAGGCCAGACAACTCTTCTGGAAACACGTCTGGGTACTCCCGTACGATGGCTACGCCCTCGATTTTCCGCTCTTCCTTGGCTTCTCCATTCAAAGAGACTAAGTACGCTGAGCAACCCTTCTTCACTAATTTCTCGGCTTGTAGGGCTGAGATAATTGACTTCTTTAGAGTCGTGGTGATCCCATGGAAGCTCGTAGGTTCCTTTACAGGGGGTCGGAAAGATATTTGCCTCTCATGGCAAAGGATCGTGGCATAGTTTTCAGCTAGCCAGTCCATTCCTAGGATTATGTCCACGTCACTCATCGGAAGTATGCTAAGATTGTTCGCTAGCACCTTAATAGATCCTAAGTTCAGGCTTAGATTCGAGCAAGCATGAGTGATAGTAGTGATTCCTCTTAGTGGTGAAGAAACGTTCATAGTTGTCTCTACAAGTTCTGACTCCAACTCTAAGTTCTCTATGCATGCTTTAGCAATGAATGAAGGAGAAGCTCCCGTATCGAACAAAATTATTACTGGAGTGTTTAGGAATATTCTCATACCTGTCAGGTTTCCCTGACTCCCCTCAGGCTGCTTCTGGCTCATCGCATAAGCACGGGCTCTTTGTGGCTTCTTTTGCGACGGGTACTGAGGGTATTGGGGTGGAGGTGGCGGCAACTGATGTTGCTGTTGTTGAGCTTGAGGCTGAGCCTGCATGGCCTGGAGCCTCCTCCTTGTTGCCTTGTCAGATAGTTCCTGGCTAGATGCCCCTTCTTCCACAGGCGAAACAGCTATCGCTTCCAGCTCGGCACTCCCCTAGGTGCATTTTCTTGCACTTTGAGCAAGTAGGGTATTTCTGAGGGTGAAAATTGGTTGGTGCTACAAAGTTTGACTTCTCAGGGTGGTGGGACCGATTCTGCCCTTCCCATGGCTTCTTTTGGGTCGCGCCACCACGATTGTCCTCCCATTTGCGCTTCTCTTTGTGGTTCTGGAAAGGCACTGGGGAGAACGCGGGTGGTGCCGCAGTTACTGCTCTTTCTCCCAGTATCGCCGCCTCGATATCCAGAGCGCGACTAAGTGATTCCGGGTAGGATAAGCCCCCGTGACTGGCCAGCGCCATCCTAATCTCGTGCCTCAGACCGGCACAGAATTTCTCCGCCATCTTCTCATCGGTGTCAACTTGTTCAGGAGCATATCGGGACATGTCACAGAAGGTTCGGTCGTACTCTGTCACCGACATCCTTCCCTGTTTCAGATTATAGAACTCCATCTCTTTCTTCTTGCGATAACTCTTTAGGATATACTTCTCGTATATTCCTACCTTAAATTCTTCCCAGGTTAAGTTTGCTAGTTGTTCTTGAGTCATAGTTTTCCTTCTCGCTTCCCACCAAAAATCCGCAGATCCAGTCAGTTGAAAAGAAATGCATGTCATGCGTTCTTGGTCAGTACATCTTAGAAAGTTGAAGATGCGCTCCAGAGCGTGCACCCAAACTTCGGCTTCCGCTGGATCACCCAACCCATTGAAGGTGGGTGGGTTTTGTCGAAGAAAAAGTTCTTCGATTCTTCTAGCAGGCGGTGGGAGGGGTGGGGTTACCTCTCGCTCTACAGCCGGTGCTCTTTCTTCATTCCTCGGAACGTATCCCCTCCCTCGGTCTCTTGGGCGTCCTCTCGGCGGCATTCTGTTAATATTAAATTTTTATCTTATTAGGGGAATACTTTGGTGGTTATATTTACCATAATGAGGTAAGTAGTTCGATTCCTTGTACACTTATATGTGAAAAGTTTACTTATTATCGTTATTATAAAGTGCGGAATGATAAGCATATATCTAACACACATAAAAGATATGATACATATAGAAATAGGCTTCTAGGGTCGTCAAAATATCATTAATAGTTGCCTCGACGAGGTCCAATACATCACCGTCAATAATGTACTATCTAAGTACATGGCATGATGCTCATCTCCCCAGAATGGCATCACGAAAGGTACTAAGTCACGAAACACTAGCTACCGTGTTTTCGTGCTATCAAAATATCAAAATAAGATGTCAATAGTACGGCACGGTTCCTACCGGATCATCATTTCTGCATACAAAACTCTAATAACAGTACGGCCTATATACGTGGTCCGTTACTGGAAATACATCATAAGAAGCTAACAGAACTACTCCTGCGTCACGCAACTCAAATACTCCTCGTCCGATGGTGCCTCATGCTCCTCCTCTGGCTCGCTCCACACCTTCTCCTCATGGTCGTCCTCTAGGATCTCCTCAAACTCTACCTCTAGCCCCCCCGCCGGATACTCCTCCGGCTCCTCCTCCGGATCCTCTTCTAGATCCTCCTCTGGAGCCTCATCTCCGAATCTCAAGGGCTCTCTCAACTCCTCGAGAAGCCTCCTGATCTTGGCATCAAGTGCCTCGAAATCAGGGGATAACTCCCTCTTCCGTGAGGGACCCTCGTCATGTGGAGTAGGTGTGGGTCCCGACCTCGGAAAGTCATGGGACAGAGAGAGGTGGGGGCGGTCGTCCTCTGGAGCAGTCACCATCGGGGCCTTGCCCCTACTGTCATCCTCTGCTGGCCGGGTCCAAATAAGTCGGAACTGCGTAGAACCCGAGTCAAAATCAGTAGCTGAGGGTCGGTGGGGTGTAGCCGGTCGTCGGATACCAATAGTCGGGCGTGAGGAACCCGCCTCGGCATCGTGGTGCCCACGAAACCCTGGCATGAGTGTCAGGTGATGCACAGGTGATGGCACTCGGTGCTCTCCCTATGGATGAGAGGGTCCCACCTCCGTGTCGTGACGTCATGGGACCACGGGAGCTGGCTCAGGATGGAGGAAACTGTAAGTCAGAGCAACGGGAATGCCTCCGGCATGTGCATATCTCTGTAGTATTGGCGCACCTATCGGTGGCATCTCATCTACTAGGACTAAGTCCCCAGGTCAGATATACGGCCCTTCTGGTGGACAGCCATAAGTGTCGATGTAGAAATGAATAGTGCCCACGAATCTCGGAAGATCAGCTATCCTATCAAAGCCCTGACCCATAAGGCGAGCGTAGTCTCTCGCAAGCATACGGGCCCATCCCTGCCAGCTAGCAGGCAGCAACGTAATCACCCTCACAATCCCATCCATATCGGTGGCTCCATGAGGCTTTGCTGCCTCCCACAATCTCTGATAATGTGCTAAGAACTCTCATAGGTCATCCCCTAGGCAGGGTGCGTATGTCTGATACTCGTAGAGGATCGAAGCGGGGGTGGCTCGTGGGTTCAATCGTCTCCGGTGCGTGAGAATACATCTTGCCATCTAAAAAAAAATATATACGTAATTAGGCTTCGATAAATTCTATTTTCAACTTGTTTTAAAAGTTATTTAGGCTCGGTTGGAACCAACTAGTTCCTTGAGTTTGGTTGTTCTTGAGGGAATGCCCTTAGGTTAGAATTTCCTTTTTGAGTTGGGGTTTTCTTCTTTTAAGACTTATCCTTCTTAGATTTTCCTAAATCCTTGTTAACCGAATTACGGTTCGTTCTTGGGTTCGGATTGGTAGGTCGATAGTTATCGAACCTTGCCTCCTATACGTTAAAGAAGATATCATTACGATTCTTCCTGATTGTTCTATTTATTGAGGTGATCGAGAGAGTTCACTCTAGTTATGAGTTACGCTCTCGTTTAAGGAATCATGCTTATTAGAAATCCCTTGATAATAAGAAAAGATCATAAGTTCTCGGAAATTCGAATCTATGGTGAGAGGTTCGTTTCCTATCTTCTCAAGACTTGGAAACTTTTCTTGTAAGGCGTTTTACTTCCTCTACGGAGCATGGTACATCGGGGTGCACGTCTCTTGTCGACTCGCTCAATTAGTCTAGTGAAACAATACTAGACTGGACTCGAAGGAAGACTCTTGAGTTCGGAGCACAAATGCTCTGATACCACTCTGTCACGCCCGCTTCCTACTAACTCTAGTAAAGTCGGGAAACGTGAATAATGAAAGGAATAAACAACGCATAATAAGACAATGAGTATTCCTCTCATATCATAAGTAGAAAATTCATCTCATGGATTCGGAAATAGATATGTTCAGAGTCAGGAGCTCATTACATAACATAACTAAATTGGAGAGTTTTAACTTAATCTATTACATAACGGTCTAGCAGCGGAATGTAGGATCGCATAACAAAATCCTACGTGTATGAAGACATGTAGAACCCCCAAGAGTCAGCTACTGGGAGACCAACAAAAAGCCCAACATGGCACCCACGTCTTCTTTGTTCTTAACCTGCACGTTTAGAAATACATGCAGGGCTGAGTACAAATTGTACTCAGTAGACACGTGCCGAAATCGCACACGTACATATATAATTGTCAAGACATTATAAGTGATACATATGGATTTTTGTCTCTAAAGCACCTATGTTCACAAAAGCATTTGTTTGAGAATGTTCTAGTTTGACTGCAGTCCTAATTCTTTGTAAACAACCATATCTGAACGTTCTTTGTGTCGGGGAAGTGGCCACTTCCCATAGACACCTGACCGGTCAACCTTTCGCTTACTCACAGTCCTTTGTGTACACTAGTTTGAGTGGAGACGCTTACCCACTGGAACCCGAATTCGATTATAAATATAACAGATAGGCATCATACATAAAGCGAAAACATTTATGGCAAGGCAGTGCTTTGAAAATATCTCGTTTCATTTTGAAAGCATGCACACATATATTTTTATAGAGTAAGAAAAGCCTACTTGAATAGTCTTGACTGGTGATTGCTTCGTTCTCAAGATGCGGATCCGACCTCTCGTCGAAACCTTTAAATGAATCTTACGTGAGATACGTTTATACAGTATGTCTAATACTTCTAAGTGTAAGGAAATATTATCCTTTACTATTTTGAGAGTTATTCTCAGGTCTTTAGAACTCGACTATTATACGAGCCTAGGAGTTGTAATTTTTTTAGGGGAGTCGTTTGATAATTTCCGACTCACTTTATGATCCGGGAATTTATTATACCCAATAAATAATTATTCGTGATATAACTAGAGACATTTCTAATTTAATATCTCGATCATTAAATCGAGATAAGAAATTTCTACCTAAGCTAATTAAATTTCAATTGCCACACTATAAACATGATTTAATCATTTCTCATGATTAAATCATAATTAATCAATTAAGTTCTAATTAATAAATTAAATTCTAATTTAGAAATTTAATTGCTAATTAATAAATTAAATCTCCTATCTTAGTTTTAAAATTATATTCTTGGACTTAGTCCAATTAATATAAGTCTTGATTTGATAGAATGCTAACTAGCCCATTTAATTTAATTAACTGAGCTCATTCTTATTAATTAATTAGGCCCATTGGTTAACAAATTTTCGGCCCACTAAATTATTCATAACTCGGCCCATATATTTTTATTAAGGATTTGGTCCATGTATATTAATTATTCCAGGCCCATGTAGACTTAATAACTGAGCCCATCATATCTCATAGCTCGGCCCAGTCATCCAATAATCCGGCCCATTCTTATTTAATTTCTGGGGCCCAACTCGTGTTATTTCTGGGGCCCAACCTAACCAACATCCGGCCCAACTATTCTTCAAACTTAAGCCTATTAGTTTTATTAAACCAGCCCACAACCCGGCCCATGAACCGGCCCGGTTCTAGATTGTTCTACTCCCCTTCTTCCCTACCCTAATTCATTCAGCCGTGTTTCTCCCTCCATTCTCTGACGACTGAGTTCTTCCCGCATCGCCTTCTTCCGTCGCTGGTGCTCCTCATGCAGTGTAAACCCTTCTCCTCCTCGAACCCCTTCCTCGCGAAAAGGACAGTGTTCGTGGCGGTGTCTGCCACCTCGCGTGCGACGGAGGCGAGGCCTGTCCTGGTCCTGGCGCTCATTCTTTGACATCACAGTAAGAAATTTATCCGAGGCTCGATCATCGCGACCCAAGATAAGGTCTTGTTTTCTGTTATTTCTAAAATTTCCTTAGCTTAAATTTTAGTTGTTTTCCGGGCAATCCTTTACAGTTCCTTTAGGCTTTACCACACAGTTTTGATTTCTTTAATATGGCTTTCTCTGTTTTATGAAGGAGTTCCTGATTTTGTTTTGTCAATTATGTCCTTAAATTCTTGCTCAGGTTCTGGATTGGGGTATATATATTTATATCTGGGTTTTGAAATCGTAATTGCGGACTCATGTGATGTTAGTGATTGGAGGTTAAAGTCTGGCGGGTGTTCTAGATGTTTCAAATTTTGGTTTTCATTCCTTAACTGACTTAAGTTCGTTTTATTATTTGTTATGAGGTATTTGATTCGGGGTGGAGGGACTGGGCTGCGCGGATTTGGGGCGTGGGGCTGGCCCAGTTTTGACTCCAGTGGAGTCTGAAATATATAGACTTGGCTATGGCGGGGTGTTTCGGTGCTGGACAGTGGCTACTAGACGAGTTTTTTATTTTGCGACTGTCCTGCACGTCGGGTCCTTCTAACAGCACCTAGGTATCCATTTCTTAAGTTTTCTACTCTTGCTTCTTTGATTCCGAATTATCAGTTTATTCCCAGTTGCGTACTAGAGTCTATGTGTTCGATACTTTGAACACATTGTTGTGGAGAAAATCACTCCTTGTTCTAGTATATTATGTATTTAAACATGGATAGAGGCCGAATCTGTGACGATTAGATTCCAGGGAGTTAAATAGGAATTTGCCAAGTTCAAACATGTGTTTAGAATTATTTTGAAGTTAAAGCTTGGTTTAACTGAGTTCTGAGCATGCTTAAACATTCTGATTCTACGTCATTGATGTGAATGTACGTGATAATAGAGTGACATGAATTGCTAAGCATGTTGTGTTCTTAAACTAGCCAAGACTGAATTATAGAGGTTGATGTTTGAGGTTTCTTGTGTTGAAATCTTACCTTAGGAGCTGGGACAAATCTGGACAGGTTTGTTCCTTCTCTTATCCTTCTTGAGAGTGAATGCTATGTGCTAGCGTGTGAGGTGGTGTTTGTTTGTAGAGTGTAAATTTTGTCTAAGGCAGCAACTGATTGGTATTTATAGAGGAGAAACCGAATTGATTCTGGAACTTAGATATTGGTTGATTTTCTCATAGCTTAAGCTCTGATTTTTACTTGTGCAGCCTAAGGAGGTGGAAAGAGGGTGCTATGGTGGTAGCCGTGTATCAAGCAGGAGGGGGAAGCAACTGCATCGAGCAGGCCAGCCATTTCCTCACTCCTTTCTTTACTTTACTTTGTTGTGAAAATCCCCTTTTGTTCTATTCTATTTTAGGAAATTCTGTGGTGTCTGACCTGCTGTCACCTTTTGATTCTCTCTCTCTGTTTTGCAGCATTACAACAGGCTTCCATACAAGGAGTAGGAGGGAATGAGACAAGACCTTAGCTTTTCCTCCATGTTTGCTTGCGTAGAAGCACTTCTTCCTATACTTTCCTCTACTCCTATTTAGTCCTTTCTTCTATTTTAGTTCTAAGTTTGGTTGCATTACTAGAATAGAAGATTGCCTATAGATTCCTTGTGATATTTGATCTGTAAGCTGCCATGTGGTTTAGTTGGTTCAGAACTGCATCGTTCCTTCATCCTTTCTTCTTTTGTCTCTTGTGTAGAGCTATCAAGAATGCTGGCCATGTATCTATTTGTAAAATTCTGCCACCTTCCTATTGTAAAAAAAGTTAACTTACGCACTCACATTGCTATGTATGTTCTTTGTCCCTCTGTTCTTATTGATCAATTACACATGATCCTTTAATCTCTCATCAATCATCGCTATCTCTTTATTAGTTGCTTACTGTAAATGTTTACCTTAAGGTAAGTATTAAATGAACCAGCCACAATTATAATGATATCAATACCATTAAACACTACTTATGCTTGTGTTAATATTAATCACATTAAGCTTATCGACTACTATTAATGATTCCAACAACCAAAATTTTTATAATTGCTTACTAACGAATAGTATTAATTTATTCTTAATATAATTAGACCATATGTGTCGTAGCCTTATATCCATATACATAAATTTGCTATTAATTTATAATTAGAGACACCGACTTATGTTTAAATTCGAATGCATCAAATTGTTAATCCCACGGAAAGATAATCATCAACTTATTTTCAATTACCACTAACGGCTCATCCTCTCTTAATTTACGAGACTCGATCTCGTAAATCGGTACGAATTCATAAACGTGGAAAATTTTGCTAATTTATTCAGGAGTGAAAAGACGGTGCATTACAATGATCGTGTTACCGCATCATTTTATGAAACCAATGGAGATGGAGAA